>CM059187.1:94134640-94408476 GCA_030323885.1 Branchipolynoe longqiensis
AAGGCATCCTGCCGTGTAGCAACATCCCTCCGAACCACAGCCGGCATCATGACCATTGTCTCCATACCTGCCCACAGCTATCCCGACTGCTACGGACTTGTCTCCGCCATCACCTCAGCTAAACATCCTTCTCCTTCATATTACACCGCCCTCCCACCTGAGCACCCCCGTCCACGTCAGGCTGCCTTTTCTACCCATCCCCTCCGTCCTCTCCCTATTTCTCATTCCTATTCAAAGTCATCCCCCACCTCTCCACTCCATCACCATCTATCTCCTCCACGCCCCTCCTCACCCCCTCCTTCACCATCTCACACTTACACCCCCTCTCACACAACGCCATCCACCCATTCTGATACACCTCCCGCCCTTCCTCCACCCCCGTCAATCACCATCATTTTCACCTCCCACCCACCTACTCTCCACCCCTCCCATGCTCCATCCTATACACCTCCCACCACATCCTCAACCCCCTCCTTCACCCCAGCCTATGACACCTCCCACCCCTCACCTCATCTCCCGCCATCGCCAAGCCTACACACCATCCTAAACCCCCACCTCACCCCCTCCATCACCATCCTACACACTCTCACCTCCACCTCACCCCCTTCATCACCATCCTATACACCTCCCACCCCCCACCTCACCCCCTCCATCACCATCCTATACACCTCCCACCCCCACCTCACCCCCTCCTTCACCATCCTATACAGCTCCCACCCCCACCTCACCCCCCTCCCTCACCATCCTATACACCTCCCACTCCCACCATCACCCCCTCCATCACCATCCTATACACCTCCCACCCCCACCATCACCCCCTCCTTCACCATCCTATACACCTCCCACCCCCACCTCACTCCCTCCATCACCATCCTCTACACCTCCCACCCCCACCTCACCCCCTCCCTCACCATCCTATACACCTCCCATCCCCACCTCACTCCCTCCATCACCATCCTATAGACCTACCACCCACCCCCACCTCACCCCCTCCCTCACCATCCTATACACCTCACACCCCCACCTCACTCCCTCCATCACCATCCTATACACCACTCACTCCCACCTCACTCCCTCCATCACCATCCTACACACCTCCACCCCCCACCTCACTCCCTCCATCACCATCCTACACCTCCCACCCCCACCTCACTCCCTCCCTCACCATCCTATACACCTCCCACCCCCACCTCACCCCTCCTTCACCATCCTATACACCTCCCACCCCCCACCTCACTCCCTCCATCACCATCCTACACACCTCCAACCCCCACCTCCCCCCTCCACACCATCCTACACACCTCCCACCCCCACCTAACCCCCTCCATCACCATCCTATACACCTCCCACCCCCACCTCACCCCTCCTTCACCATCCTACACACCTACCACCCACTCCCACCTCACCCCCTCCTTCACCATCCTATACACCTCCCACCCCCACCTCACCCCCTCCGTCACCATCCTACACACCTACCACCCACCCCCACCTCACCCCCTCCATCACCATCCTACACACCTCCCACCCACTCCCACCTCACCCCCTCCATCACCATCCTACACACCTCCCACCCACTCCCACCTCACCCCCTCCATCACCATCCTACACACCTCCCACCCCCACCTCACGCCTTCCTTCACCATCCTATACACCTCCCACCCCCACCTCACCCCCTCCATCACCATCCTATACACCTCTCACCCCCACCTCACCCCCTCCATCACCATCCTATACACCTCCCATCCCCACCTCACCCCTCCTTCACCATCCTACCCACCTCACACCTCCCACCCCCACCTCACCCCCTCCATCACCATCCTACACACCTCCACCCCCCACCTCACCCCCTCCATCACCATCCTATACACCTCCCACCCCCACCTCACCCCTCCTTCACCATCCTACACACCTCCCACCCACCACCTCACCCCCTCCTTCACCATCCTATACACTCCCACCCCCACCTCACCTCCCTCCCTCACCATCCTATACACCTCCCACCCCCAGTTCACCCCTCCTTCAACATCCTATACACCTCCCACCCCCACCTCACTCCCTCCATCACCATCCTACACACCTCCAACCCCCACCTCCCCCTCCACCACCATCCTACACACCTCCCACCCCCACCTAACCCCCTCCATCACCATCCTATACACCTCCCACCCCCACCTCACCCCTCCTTCACCATCCTACACACCTACCACCCACTCCTACCTCACCCCCTCCTTCACCATCCTATACACCTCCCACCCCCACCTCACCCCCTCCGTCACCATCCTATACACCTTCCATCCCCACCTCACCCGCTCCTTCACGATCCTATACCTCCTGCTGCTTCTCACATATTGCCCCTTTCAATGAAGGCGCTTCGAGGTTGCGTGGAGGATTTCGTTTGTGGATCTCGTGTCATGATGCCAATATAACCTTGACCGCCATATTTTCGATGACATGCACTGGATATGTCAACACTTTTTTTTAAAGACCAGTCCCAAGCGGGTATTATAGTTGCATACTCCGATGGTTTTGACTTTCTGCCATATTTATAAATAAATATATACACAGATGAACCTCGATCCAATGGACTAATAGGGGGGAGCAGTTGTACGTTAAAGCTGTTTGCCCGTTGCAGCGATAACATTTTCTGGGGGGTACGAAGTATTGCTGGTGGAAGGCTGGGGTTCAGAAGACTGGGATTCAGGAGGCTGGGGTTCAGAATGCTGGGGTTCAGGATCCTTGCTTTAAAAAAAATGTGTCATGTTTCAACTGCTTGCATCGCTGATACTGTTCCCTAATAACTATTTCTCTTAAAGTGTGCTAATGTTCAGATATTCACTTTAGCGGATTGTGTCCGTTGGATCCGGAATCCGTTGCATCGGTGTCCATTGGATCGAGGTTCATCTGTCTATATATAAATATATATATGTGAAGTGGGCGAGACTGCTCGACCTCATTTTGCGCAGGCGCGCATTTTGCGCGGGCGCGCATTTTGCACAGGCGCGCATTTTGCGCAGGCGCGCATTTTGCGAGGCAGGGTTCCCTGCTGTAAAGCGTTGCTTGGATACGTCGATTGTGACTATCCTAGCAACGATAGAAGGTCGGGCGTTCGGACCCAGACCCATCGGACGTGTTTTTGCACGCTCCGATGTTTTAAGCCGATATTTAGGCCTTTATTATGGAAATTCCAAACTTATTTAACTTAATTATATGGGAGGGGATTTGGCTTATAACATACATTCCACTGTTGAACTATATTTAAATCATAACATAAGTTATATTGCTAAATTCATTCTGTTAGTAAGAGGTAAGAATAAAATGGTGAGCTCCTAAGAAGTGACATGAACGTTCCTTGCATTCCTTACTGTCCTCCAGACTTATATTATTAACCGCTATGGTCAACTTCAGATTGCTATTTGGATTGCTCTATAATCTTATTTAATTAAGGGCCTTCTGCCAATGGTCTGTCAGGAGTCGAACTCTCCACCTCGGGCAATGCTAGTCAAGGGTCAGGCTGGCAGGGTGACAGACAACCGGCTGCAGGAGGCACAAGTCATTCACATGGAAACAATTATTTATATTAACACGTAGGGTCGCCTTAAGCGGGGGTGGAATAGCCCGACGGTTAAACTGGTGCCGTGACCAGGATAGTAAGGAGTGTAATACCTTTTAGTTCACTTCTGTATGCTTAGAAATTGTTTAAATTTTTTTGATAGATTATTCAGGTAGAGTTGACAGTGATGCACGGTCACTGTCTTCATGCTCCATGACGTGATATTGATAGTTTACGGCGTACCGGGGCAGCATCATTGCGAATGGTGACTTGACCCACGTGGTATACTTGTTATATTTTGCGGCTAGCCTTAATTAATTAGTAGTTTAAATAACCAGCGAGGGGCGAGCCTTGAATCCGCGGTTAAAACATCTGCGCAAATCGTGGCCTGAGGAGCGTTAGATGCACAATAATGGCGTACCCTTGTGTCGCTCCGACTGGAGGAGGCGTACAGGACGTGGACTAGCTATCCCGATACTAGGCTATACGTGCATTATATTTGGTTAGAGTTTTAAATTAAAATTGCTGCTGCGGTTCTCCGACATTAAATGCCGGCCTATTTTTAGTGAATCTTCGCAGTTTGCTTGCGCTAGCCGCATGTTTTTCTTAGTTCCATCGTTTCCTAGCGACGACGCGCGTCGCTGGCACAGGAGGCGATGTCAGAAGCGTTTTTGGAGCATTAGGGCGGTAGTTCAGTAGATCTCAGACTGTTTGGTCAGGTTTGCTACGTGCTGCTCTGTTTTTTAATTATTTTTTTAATTATTACTCTACCTTTTCAATTTTACTTGTGGTCTTTTTACACATTTAGGCTTCTATTAATTTATTTAGTATACATTAATGTAATCTCTAAAAGTGGTCTATTTACACTTTTAGGCATCTATTAATTTATTTTGTATACATAAACTGTAATTTACAAAATTGTCTAAATTTACAAGCGTATATATATATATATAAATATATTAGGAAAATGAAATAAGTTAAAGAAACACTAATATCAACTGATATTACTGTGTATTGCACTTATTTTGCTCACTACTTGTTCTGGCTTTTAATCTTATTTTATTGAGATTTCTAAATTGTAGTGCAAATTCTTTTATTTTTCCATCTGTAACTTCATATGTTCTCTGGATTATGCAAGACACCAAACAGACATCGTCGTTGGAGGAACCATGCATAGGGTAGGACGTAAAGGCCATAAGATCGGTCTTCACAATCATATTCAGTGTTTTCTGTTTAAAATGTCTTATTTTTGTTTTTTTTAATTCAAAACTAGGGTTTATTTTAGCATATTTCGTTAAATTAATACATCTCCTGTCTATGGAGAAGTCAAAACAACAGTGACGAACGCAGGGTACGGCGATTTTGGCCTCTCGTGGTTGTTTTCATCATTTTTCTATAAACTGTCTTATTTTTTACTATTATGGGACTTTTAGTTCAAAATTGGGGTTTGTTTTGACATTTTTGGTCTAATTAATGCATATCGGGAGGACTTTCTGTTTATAACATATCAAACAACAGTGACGAACGCAGGGTACGGCGATATTGGCCTCTCGCGGTTATTTTCGTCATTTTTCTATTAGAATGTCTTATTTTTGGCATTAATCTTACTTTTAATTCCAAATTTAGGCTTTTTTTTGTCATATTAATCTTTCTGTCCATCCAAATTGATATATTTTGTCTTTATTTCGTCATATTTATCCATTCGGATGGTTTTGTAATAATATAAAGTCAACGCGCAAATTGCGCGCCTGCAAAAGGAATTTGCGCACACAAGGAAGATGCGTATCCATCAACAATTCGTGCATGGTTGCTAAGCGACTGATAAACAAATTGCAGTTATCTGGCAACAGGGTATCTTTTCGAGGATTGGAAGACTTGAATCGTTGAATAATCCAGACAGCATTTATGTAATACTTAAAATTACTTTTAACCCACATTTGATTTATTTGTGTTATATTCATTCATATTCATGCATTCCGAATCGTTTTTGGTTTATATTAAAGGAATATGACGACGATTTCGATATTATTCGACCGTTTTCGTCGTGTTTCTATTATTTCGTATTTTTGGCATTATTCTGCCATTAATGTTACTTTTAATCTAAAATTAGGAGTTATTGGTGTTATATTTATCCATATTAACAGATTTCGAATAGTTGTAGTCTCATATAAAGTAGCAGGACGAGGAGGTCGATCATATTCGGCCGTTTTTTCGTCGTGTTCTGTTTAAACTGCATATTTTTGGCATTATTTTGCCATTAATGTTATTTTTAATCCAAAATTACCAGTTATTTGTTTTATATTCATTTATATTCATAGATTTCAAATAGTTTTAGGTTGATATTAAAGTAATATGACGAGGAGATCGACCATATTCGGCCGTTTTCTTTTAAACTTCTTATTTCTGGCATTATTAAGCTATTAATGTTACTTTTAATTCCGAAATTACTGTTTTAATTCCAAAATTACTGTTGACTTTTGCATATTTATTTCGATATAGATACATTTAGAATGTTATCTTACTCTTTATTTATATATTATCTGTATTGCACTGTTCATATTATATATCTAAAATTTTAGCTAAAAGTGCTCTAAGTAACTTATTCTCTGTTCAAATGAGTTGTGTGATTGTATGACTATTATATATCTAAGAAATGGTAATTGCTCTAAATAACCTGAATCTATGCTCAACTCATATAAAGTAATTTTAATGTACTATTAAATACTGCTGTTTGCTACTGTTATTTGTTTTGTGTTTATTCACAAAATTAAAATATTATAGGTTAATGTTACTTTTAGTTCCACAATTACTGTTAACTTGTATTTATTTAAGCGTATACATTTCGGGTGTATTTCACTACTTCTTTATTAAAATCATATATTATATGCCTTCTACTGTGCTAGACATTTAAATTGAAAAGTAACATTATACAAGAAACCCAGAAATATGCCCCACCAAAGTTATAATACAAAGACAATTGTGCATTAACTGCCTACCATAGGCATAGCTGTACCACCAATAGCTGTCATGATCACCATTGGTTTCATATACACAGCATGATATATATATGTATGTAACTGTGTGTATGTCACTGTAATGACTATATGTAAAATGGGTGCATTTATATTCTAAAATCTTGTGTTCTTTCTGTCATGATTCTCTGTTCAACTCATATCAAGTATGCATCTGTCACTGTATAGTAATGAGTGTAAAGTAAATTATTATATATCCAACCACCACTGATTACATAGGGCGATAGTCCATCCGTCGAATTTTCGCTTATCTGGGGTGAGTGGTTGAATTCTATATATGTAATGGGGTAAAGTAAACTATTATATATCTAAAATATCCTCTAGAATGCTCTAGGTAACCTGATTCTCTGCTCAATTCATTTATGTGCTTGTATTAGGCCAGTGAACTACATGCTTTGTATTTCTGAATAAATATAATAATATAAACTCTAATTAATGTAAACCTATTTATATTTCATACACACAACATTTAGACGCACACACCATATCAACCGCTCGATGACAGGACGAGGAGATAGGGATTCACGGTGGCCACACACGGTTGACAAGTCCGGCCGGCAGTGAGAGCTGGATTCGCGGGATTCGCATTGGCCACCCGCGGTTAACCGATCCAGCATACATTACGAGCTGGATTTGCAGGGTGAGCAGCAACCACCCGCGGTTAACCGATCCAGCATACACTACGAGCTGGATTTGCGGGGTGAGCAGCAACCACCCGCGGTTAACCGATCCATCGTACACTACGAGCTGGATTTGCGGGGCGAGCAGCAACCACCCGCGGTTAGCCGATCCAGCCTACACTACGAGCTGGATATGAGCTGGATCCGCGGGGCGAGCAACGGCCACCCGCAAATAACAAGTCCAGCCAGCAGTGACAGTTGGCTTCGCGGGGCGACCAACGGCCACCCGCAAATTAACGAGTCCAGCCAGCAGTGACAGTGGGATTCGCAGGACGAGCAGCGGCCACCCACAGAATCCGGACGAGGGCATCACATTAGGTATTGTTTTGGGAATATTCTATTTACGGGGATGGGTTCACGGGGCTATACAATATGCAGGGTCTATTTAAATGATACACTTATATTCTTATCTTGTAAAAACACACACCACCACATTAAAAATACACCTTGATTTGTATATAGTTTGTAATATTGTATGTGGTGTATTATTGGTATATTGGTTGTAGAGCAGGGAATCAGTTAGGCCACTGGCATTTCTTTTGAGCACCTTTTATATTGAGTATTGTAACCTATTGATTTCTGGGTGATTTCATAAGTAAAAATTTAATTAAAACCTTACATGTTGGTAAAACCAATTGAAAATATACCACAACACCCTTGTGAGCCTAAGCACTAATCTAGGCATTGTGGTAAAAACAGATTTAGAATTATAGGTCAAAAACCCTTGCAAACATATAATTACATCATACATGTTGGTAGAGAAAAGTAAAATACACCACAGAATCCTTGTAAGCCTTCACGGTTAAACTGGTACACAAGGGGATGGGGCCAAATCAAATTGTAACATATTAACCCTAAACTTAAATTTAAATAAAAATCAAACTAACCAGGTTTCTATGAGAGTAAACATATGTGAACATTCTACAATTTGTTTTAATTATCAAAATAATAGCAATTTTCCCCGGGCTGCTTTCTTCCAGAGGGAAACAGCCTGTGGTTGGTACACCTATTATAGTAAATATAAAAAACTGGCACTAAAATATAGCAAATGTTTATATTTGGTCATCTGGAAGGACACAGGAATGTTCAAAATTTTATCTGTGTAAACTAGAACATTTCTAACTGTTTTATTAAGGTAAATGTAGACACCTCTTCATAACCAACCACTTGACTAAATTATTAAATGGTGGATATAGGTGTTATGTTTGTATTATGTGTTATTTGTGGCTCCCCATGTTGTTGGGGAAATAAGTTGGTTAACGGTGGGTCCAACTATTGCCATAGGTTGGTTAACTGCAATTGGGTTCAGACTACTGCCAGGGGATTTTCTTCATGGTTGAACTGGTGAATATATTCTTCATGGTTAAACTGGTTCACAATGAGCATTGAATATGTATGTCTCTAAACTATGAAGCTTAACAATCATTTACTGAACTGGTTCTTCTCTCTGAGGGCACCAGCTTGGTTTTCAAAATTTTCTAGAATATAGGCCTAAAACTAATTTATGGGGAAATAGACATACACATTCAATCAAATTAAACAGAAATTTAAACCATTTAAAATTGTAGAAGTAACTAGCCGTGATCTCTGGGGATAACCACTAGTTAATCATACATGTACATTAGGGATAAGAGTGAAATGTTAATATGAATTGTTTGGTCGTGTGGAAGGGTAGGGATTATTCCAAATTCTATTATAGGTAAAGTATTTTGGAAACGGTTTACCCATGCAATAATTAAATCCCCTTCATACCCGACCACTAGACCAAAGTGTGTATAGGTGTAAATATGTTTAAATTGTGAGTCTCTCGCCAGATGGCGACTCATGCCGGTCCCTGTAATGCTTTGGTTGGTACCCCTGACACCCCAACCACACACCTAAACCCCCTACCATACACCTACACCCCACCACACACCTAAACCCTCACCACACACCTACATCCCCCACCACACCCCTAAGCCATCACCACACACCTACACCCTCACCACAGACACACACCACACACCTACACCACCAAAACACATACCACACAGAGCTCAGAGAGTAAGAAACTCCGGCCTCGACCTGTCGATGCAAAAGGCACGCAGGATCGCTGCTTGGATTCGCATTTAGTGGCTCGCCAAGCCGAATGTATCACATATGGAAGAAACGGGTATATATGCGCAGTGGCGCAAAACCCGCTGAGAGGCATTACCTGGTGAGGAGTGTGTCGGCATGCGTGGCCCAATCTAAGGGAGTGTGCCGGCATACGATGCCTTAAGACGCTACGGTCGGGAGTATCAGTAATTGGATGCGGTGCCCAATAGTAATCCGGTGAGGAGTATTTTTATATATACGGGGCCCACCGGCCATCAAACCATTGATGTAGATCAGACTAGATAATGTGACGGCGCAAATAAGGGAACACACTGCGAGTAGAGACATTACCTGGTAAGGAGTGTGACGGCATGCGTGGCCCAATCGAAGGGAGTGTGCCGGCATACGATGCCTAAAGACGCTACGGTCGGGAGTATCATTAATTGGATGCGGTGCCCAATAGTAATCCGGTGAGGAGTATTTTTATATATACGGGGCCCACCGGCCATCAAACCAGAAATCTGTCCCTCCAGTATTATCCCATTGCTACAAGAAGAAATATATGCGCATGCGCATATTCGCGAGAAAGTACAACTTTTGCGAATCAGGCTGTGGGCAAACTGACAAATGCACACATTTACTTATGCTCGCATTTACTTTTGGTACAGTTTCGTCTCGCACGACCGTGCGCGTCGGTACGTGTTTTGGCCTTCATTGGGTTTGACCCGACAAACATTAAATGTCGCCCTTATTTGATCTCCCTCAGAGGCGAAAATTGTACTTAAATTACCTAATGGAGCACTTCCCTAAAAAAAAAAACAAAAAAAAACAATGGTCTGGTGCGCCCTTCGGTGGCGCCGTAAATTGTTTTTCTGTCACCCAAAAGCGGAGTTCCTTCAGGGATTTCCGGCTTTGGTTGAAGTGTAAATTACCAATGGTTGAGTTTGCGCTTGAATAGCACCGTAGATTGTTTTTGTGTGAACCAAAAGCGGACTTCCTTCGGGAATTTCCGGCTTTGGTTACAATGTAGTCATTGTATAGTAGTCATTGTCTAGTAGTCAAGGTGTGAATTTTTGGAGAAAAAGGGGACCCTGTCATTGGAGCTGTATACATTTAGGGTAACGTCGTCTGTAGCGAATTCCAAATACCCTTCACTTTTAGCATAAGGTGTGATACGGACTGGAGATAGGGATATTACTATGGTAACGCCAGCCAGAGTACTTTTGAGGCTGTAATGAGTTTACAGTATAGGCTACTGGTAGAGGAGAAATATTGAGCTAGCTTTCATCACGGGAACTGGGCTAGGGAATTTTCTTCTAGGGGTTAGTAGTACATGTGTGGTCACAAGTGTCAAAATGGTGGAGTGTGTTATAAAGGGTTGTGATATTGGATGGTGTGCAATTGTACAGATGACGAGTGACTAGTGGAGTTTCTTTCATTGCCAGACTGACTGGCAGGGTATTCAGCTACGACAGGGTCAGTATTTTTAATTGGGCCGGTACCAGATTTGAAGGTCGATTCTGGTAGTTTCAATTTTATCAAGTAATGATTCAAAACTGTTTTTGAAGGAATTTAAGTAGAAACATATTTCTTGTGAAATACTGAAATTGTTGACCAGAGAGCTGGCTTGTCTCAAATCGAAAAAATTACACAACGAGAAGGAAGTATGCGGGGCCTCGCATTCCACACCATATGGTCGTGGATCAAGCGGGGTCGCGATTACGCTTATTATTTGTTGCTACAGCCGCGAACCCTGGTAGTCTCTCCCACTTTTCCTTTCTTAGACGAACATCAGTTCCTGTTGTTCGTCTGGGGAGGCTGTGAAGTGGGCGAGACTGCTCGACCTCATTTTGCGCAGGCGCGCATTTTGCGCGGGCGCGCATTTTGCACAGGCGCGCATTTTGCGCAGGCGCGCATTTTGCGAGGCAGGGTTCCCTGCTGTAAAGCGTTGCTTGGATACGTCGATTGTGACTATCCTAGCAACGATAGAAGGTCGGGCGTTCGGACCCAGACCCATCGGACGTGTTTTTGCACGCTCCGATGTTTTAGCCGAGATTTAGGCCTTTATTATGGAAATTCCAAACTTATTTAACTTAATTATATGGGAGGGGATTTGGCTTATAACATACATTCCACTGTTGAACTATATTTAAATCATAACATAAGTTATATTGCTAAATTCATTCTGTTAGTAAGAGGTAAGAATAAAATGGTGAGCTCCTAAGAAGTGACATGAACGTTCCTTGCATTCTTTACTGTCCTCCAGACTTATATTATTAACCGCTATGGTCAACTTCAGATTGCTATTTGGATTGCTCTATAATCTTATTTAATTAAGGGCCTTCTGCCAATGGTCTGTCAGGAGTCGAACTCTCCACCTCGGGCAATGCTAGTCAAGGGTCAGGCTGGCAGGGTGACAGACAACCGGCTGCAGGAGGCACAAGTCATTCACATGGAAACAATTATTTATATTAACACGTAGGGTCGCCTTAAGCGGGGGTGGAATAGCCCGACGGTTAAATATGTATATATATATTATATATATATAAAGTTAGGCTATGTAATAGAGGAAGGAAGAGACGAGTGTTGGGTCGGACACTTTATTGAGCGTCTAGGGCATAGCACAATAAAAAGGCATACCGGTAAAAGTTTGAAATCAGTAAGCAGAGTGACTGCCCGGTGCAGAGATTGCCCGGTGGTGGCGCTCGCACCCGGCTAGCCGGGGCAAATCCCGGGCAGGTCAGCGATTGGACAATAATAAAATTAACAAAGTATCGGAATAATAAATAATAATGAAACTCCGCCTCTTTTATATCTGCATAATTCATTATACATCCTATATATTATATAGGGGATGTGGTTGCTTCAGCGAAAACATCCTAATTTGGAGTATCAGAATGATGGCATCTTCAGCTCCAATGTGGTAGTCATGGTTTCATTTCGAATGCATTTGTCGTTTCTTATGGGGCTGTCACACTACGACGTAACGACGTCAACGTAGGGAGAACGTGAAGAACGTTGAACTTTTCGGCGTAGTATGCAAATTTGGGCACAAGTTGAACGTGGATGCAGCGTAGTGGACGAGAACGTAACGTTGGTAAAGCGTAGTGATACCGTCAGTCACGAGAGAGGACAACGTCACTACGCTCACGGAACGTTATGAACGTTATTCCAACGCCAGAAGAACGTTACATGACGTTAGCTATGTAATGAGACGTTGAACGTACGTTGAATGCACGTTCTCCTGACGTTCTCCTGACGTTCTCCTGATGTTCTCCTGACGTTTTCCTGATGTTCTCCTGACGTTCCCATTACGCCTCGTAGGCTTTTGCACTTGGTTTAATGTGGGTCAACGTAGTGGAACGTAGTGGAACGTAGTGGAACGTAGTTGAACGTAGTGAGCAGCGTTGAAATAACGTCCGTTTAACGTCATTGACGTTCACTGAATGTGAACAGAACGTACGGCGAATGTAAACCCTTACGTTCGACCTACGTCCAAAGTTTTGAACATCTCCAAAACCTTGACGTAACTCGACGTAACACGACAGAATGTGACGTAGCTCGACGTCATTCTAACGTCATTTTGACGTCATCATGACGTAACCCAACATCATGACGAAAAATGATCACGTTAGGCTCACGTTGGCTCGTCACGTCGTGGTGTGACAGGGGTATTACATCCGAACCCTTCATAATATATATTAAGTCGAGCGCTAGAATCTAATCTACTTTTAATTGTAAGTAAGTGATTAAAACTGACTAACGTTATGATGGTATTTGAAGTGAAAACAAACAAAATAATGTCAAAGAGCCCTAAAAAATGTTGGACAACGTAGACTGGTATGACTTACAGGAGCTACAGGTTCTGTTAAATATTTCTTTATATAGTAATTGATGTTTAATAAGTGTATCGGTAACTAAATTGAATATGTATGATAAAATGTTGAAAAGTGTATTAGCTTAGAAATCTTCATGTTTTCATCAGAATGTCATTTTAAATTCATTATTGGCTTCGCTCCACTTGTGATAGTTTTCTGTCACAACTTTTCCCTGTTTGGCATGAATTTCTTCAAACTATCGCTATTACTAAGAGTTTGCCAAAGATGGCCGCACAAGCTGAAAATGACCAGAAAGACGAGGTGAAGATGGACGCAAATATGTGATGTGGTTAGTTAGATAAGTGACCTTTTAATGGGAATAGATCAGGACAATATTGAATAGCAGTCGATGACTGTCAAAGGCCACTGATAGCAGCCTGATACAATCAGCGAGACAGCTCATGAATTGAGTTTGTCAGCAGTTACGCTTATATCATTTCCTTATCAATCACCATCAGTTCACGATGTGCAGTGAAATGCATTTACTACTACATGGACTTGAGCAGTTTGAAGGGGGTTTAATTTTAAAGTTGCATAGTCCGATGGTTTTGAATTTCTGTATTTTTTCTGAGATAAATATATTAGATCGATCACTAGTATCTACTTTACATTAGTTCAAAGTTACTTTTATTTTAAATGGTAAACTTTTTAGATATTTTGAGTGCAAACATGGGAAATTAGTTTTGGCAAGCTTGCCAAAACTCTGACCCCATAGACTTCCACAGAAACAGCTTCTTTTAAATTGATTCAGTATTGCCTTCTATGCAGAAACAAATGCTTAATAAGTGCATCAGTATCTAAGTTAGATATGTAGAATCAAATCTAGATAATTGGTTTTGTTTTGAAAATTTGATATTTCATCGGACTATGCAGCTTTAAGGTGACCTCGGAGTGAGATTTTCATTGAGGGTCAGGAGGAAAGCATGTTTTCAATTCTTGTCTCAATTTGAAATTTGAAATTTAGCTTTGACCACAACTTTTGAGGTTGAGTATTTATATGTCTATAAAGAACAGCAAGCAAAGATGTTATAGTCTTACCATTTATATTAGTAGTAGTAATTATTGTAATCTTTTTCTCTTTACTATCACATATTGCTTGATTAGTTGAGATTATTTATATTCTTCAATCCACGAAAATAACAATGGTTTAATTTGAAACGAGGACAAGCAGTAATCAATGAGGCTTCCTATGCAGGATATCGGGGTTCCATTCCCAGTCGAATCAAACCAATGACTTATCAAATTGATACGTTTCGCTTCCTAGCTTGGCGCTCGGCATTAACAGGATAGGACCAGGACTGGTTAGCACAGTACCGCACAGCATATAAATTATAACCCTTCGTATTAACATGGAATCTGCTATTATTTGGAATGTTTTCTGCTATTAATATTATTTGGAATGTTTTCATTTTTGTTTCCAAGTAAAAAAAGAGGTACATATTTTCTGAGAACGACCCATGTGTGTATGTATGTATGTATGTATGTATGTATGTATGCATGCATGCATGTATGTATGTATGTATGTATGTATGCATGCATGCATGTATGTATGTATGTATGTATGTATGCATGCATGCATGCATGTATGTATGTATGTATGTGTGTATGTATGTATGTATGCATGCATATATGTATGTATGTATGTATGTATGTATGTATGTATGTATGTATGCATGTAATTGTAAACATTAAATGACTTATGGGTGTAAGCCTTTTAAAAGACTTACAATTCCATGAGGATGAGTGTAGTATTCCGCAGTGACGTCTCAGGCAAGGAGACACATAGACAGGTGAGCATAGATAGGGTGATGACATCAGGGAGCCTAGGTGGTGTAATGGGTATATAAGCAATTGGCCTGGAATGTGGCGCCATCTAGTAGTGCGGTGTTGGCGGGAGAACGAGGCCTCACTTTCATATCAGGGCCACCTATCGACTATCTCGTAACTACAGAACCCATTATTATAAGGCGTTATAAGACAACCCCCCCCCCCACACACACACACACACAACCACCTTTTCTGTCAGTGATCGGGCGCGGTGGCCGAATCGGTAGAGGGCGGGTCTCGCATGCGGAAGGTCGGGAGTTTGGTTCCCAGTCGAGTCAAACAAATGACTTTGAGTCAAACAAATTGATATATGTCGCTTCCTAGCCTGGTGCTTGGCATTACTAGAATAGGGCAAGGACTGGTTAGCTCAGTGTCAGGATAATTTGATTGAGTGGGATATCGGGTCATGATGCCGGGGACCTGATTTCCCAGTGCACACTGTCACAAGTCGGTACCCGTCCTGATATGACCTTAGATGTTGCCAGGATGCAAAACTCCAACAACCAACCAATATCTGTCAGTTTCAGTGTCAGTGTCACGAATAGAGACGTGGATCAGCGACTGCCACTGTCACTGTCACGGCCCGGCGCCCCGCCCCCTGGTGGCTCCGGGGAGAAGCAGTGGGACCCTCCGGGTGGGGGCGGCGTCCCAGCGGTGGCGGCTTGCGTTCCTTTGTGCGCCTTAATTCACATGTAATTTGCCCGGCAAGTTGGAGGTGAAATATCAGGTGTGCCATTTGTCACTCTGCGACTCACCACACTCCGCCTACCGGGGTGAGGGGTCTGAGGGGATGGGTGGGTGTGAGGGTGTGTGAGGGGGTAAGGAGTAAGTGTTGGGCCCATATGCATGGGCTGGTGCTACGCGTAGCCAGTGCTACACGCTAGCTCTGGGGTAGCTATCCGGGGCTAGGAGGGGCTTGGTGAATTAGGTCAAGCCATATGCACCGATGTCCAAACCAGTGCGGATAGCTAACCGCGTACTAATTTATAGATTAATAATCCCTTTGAGCATGTTGCCAGCGAGCACCGCTATTTGTTTTGTGTACATTCGTCGATTCGAGAATATTAATATCGCCGCCGATGTAGCGGCAGCGTTAATATCACCATTATCGGTTCGATTTTGGGGTTAATTTGATCAAATATCACTGTTAGAGTATGTAATTCTGCTAAATATGATAGCATTGAATAGATTTGAGCCTAATCGGTACCGAACACCGCCGGGCCCCAGCCAGCCTTGCTATTGCTGAACCTGTTGCCAGCGAGCACTGCGGCGGGCGGCGTCGGCGGCGGTGATTTGTTTAGTTTACATTCGTCGATTCGACAATATTAATATCACCGCCGATGTAGCTGCGGCATTAATATTGGTTCGATTTTAGGGTTAATTTGATCAAATTTCACTTATTGAGTATGTAATTCTGTTAAATATGATAGTGTCATATGGCTATGATATAATATGATATGATATGATATGATAGCATTGAATAGATTTGGCTCTAATATATCGGCGGGCGGCACACTAACCGGCATTGGCTTGCAGTTAAATTTGACTTGAAAGCAAGGTAGCTTAGCCTAGGCTACGGTCGGCGGCTAGCGCTGGCACCAGCTCATGCATGCAGATTTTCCGCCGTTAGCTGTGTGGTGCCACCCTAGCCGCGGTTAGGGCGCTAGCACCAGCCCATGCATATGGGTTGTGGGTCTCTGCGCGTTGTTTAAATATCGGGGGGTATGTGTCCAGGTGTGCTGGAGGGAGGGTCTGTCTGTGTCTGTGTGTGTGCGGTTTGTGGGTCTGTGATGTGCCAGGGAGTAAGTGTGGTTTGTGTGTGTGTGGTTAGTTGTTGGAGGTTTACGTCCTGGCAACATCTAAGGTCATATCAGGATGGGTACCGACTTGTGACAGTGCACACTCATGGTGACTTTATAGTGCTGCCCCACTGGGAAATCAGGATGCCAGCGCCATGACCCGATATCCCACTCAGTCACATTATCCTGACACTGAGCGAACCAGTCCCTGCCCTATCATATTAATGCCGAGCGCCAGGCTAGGAAGCGACAAAATAACAATTTTGTAAGTCATTGGTTTGACTCGACTGGGAACCAAACTCCAGATCTCCCGCATCCAGATCTCGGGACCGTGGCTGTTGGTAAAGCTCTGTGTGTAGAGTTTTGGGTATGTGGATATTTTGGCGGTGGGGGAGTGGGGGTCGGTTGTGGGTGTGTGCGCGTTGTGGGTGTGTGGGAGTTGGGTGTGTGTGGTAGGTATCTGGGTATGTGCGGATGGTTGTGACGGTGGGTCATAGTGTGAGAGTGGGTTTTGGTGTGCGTGGGCTGTGATGGGATATGTGGTTAGGTGGTGGGGTGTGCGGGCGGGTGTGTGGGTGTGGGATGTGGGTGGTCAGTGGGGATGTGGAGATGTGGGGATATGAGTGCGTGTATTTGTGTGTGTGAAATGCGTTGTTTGGGATGAACGTTTGGGTGTGTGAAAGAAGGGCGTGTGTGGGTATGTGTGAATTGTTCAGCAAATTTGTGCTGTGACTGTAGGTATGCACGTGTGTGGGTGTGAGTGGGGGTGAGTGTGTACATGTGGGCGAGGGTAGGTGAGTTTGGGATGAAGGTATGGGTGTGTGTGGGGGGTGGGCGTATGTGAGGTGGGTGAGATGGGTGAGGTGGGGGAATTGGGGGAGGTGGGGGAGGTGGGGGAGGTGGATGAGATGGGGGAGATGCGTGAGTTGGGGGAGGTGGGTGAGGTGGGGAGGGGGGGAGATGGGTGAGGTGGGGAAGGTGGGGAGGTGGATGAGATGGTGGGATGGGTGAGGTGGGGAAGGTGGGGGAGGTGGAAGAGATGGGGGAAGTGGGGGAGATAGGGGAGGTGGGGGGGGGGGGGAGGAGGGATGATGGGGTTCTGTTGGGGTTACATATATGGTTAGAATACACTCACTGAAATCGGGTGCCATGATGGAGTGTCATAGATCTCTCCCTGTGACTAGTGTGAGATCGCCGAGTGTGTGTTGCCAAGAGTGTCAGTGTGACTGACGGGGGTGGGGGTTAGGAGGGGGGAGGGGGGAGGGGGTCGCGGTGATTTCCCCAGTGGGCATTGGGTGGTGAACAGCTCAGCATCTCATGGGCGGGAATTTGGGTATACAAATATCTCACACTAGGTTCCACCCTTTGGGATTGCATACATTTATATTTAGCCTCTAAATAGGCAACTGATGCGAGAGGAAAGGTCTTAGGTTCAATCCCCAGTGGAGTCCAATTCTGGTATGTGTTGCTACCCTCGCTTGGGGTTGTGTGCGAAGAGCGGGTAAAGACTGAGTTGGCTCAGTGTCAGGATAATAATGCGATTGGATGGATGGGGTTTTGTAATGGTGCAGGGGTTGTGGTATACCAGTGAGGCAGCAATTATATATAGCCACTGGTATTGCAGATTGCTACAAATTTGTACTGGCTTCAGATGTTTCTAGGAAGCAACATCCCAATTATGATGTACTTACTGGTGATTAGTATGTAGATTGATTGGAGTGCGAGTCAGAATAAGGTGAGATGAGATAGTGAGTTATTGGCGATTTATATATATTAGCAACATTTAATATCATATCAGGACAAGGGCTATGGATTCACATCAACAACGCATGTCGCAAATGATGTCACATGACGTCATGAATATTTAAATATGCAGTTGAGCAGACAAAGAGACTGGACATCTACATTAAGCATTGCAGTGTGATTGCGGCAAGCGTATTGTGAATGATGTCATGCACTGGTATGATCATTCAAACAGGCAGTATGTAGTTCAGACAAACAAACCAACGTATATTTAGGGTAATTGTATTGTGTTGTCACGTTGGGATGCAATACAGCCAGCACCTTGACCAATGATGACACAATATCCCATTCAGTCACATATTGGGACAGCCAATCCTTGCCTATCCTGGTAATGCCAAGTACCAGGCAGGATAGCGATAAATATAACTGTTCCAAGTCAAGCCACTTGGCCACAACCTGCTCCATGGATACCAGATGTTTTGTCCATTCTAAAATTCCTTTCTTGGCCAAAACGAGACTGATTCTGTCACATTTATAGCAGAACTACTCTCAGAACGATTTACTCTCAGAACAAGGCATATCGCTATAATGTTCGGCTACGGACATTAATTGTTGATTCGTTCAAAAGTAATGCCTTTGCTTATGCATAATGAACACACCACCACTGACACGAGAACAAACAAGTAGGAATACACCATGAGATTGGAAGGACAATTTCTGGCTATATATATCCACACACATATATATAGTATTTATTTCAAGTTTCATTTTGATACGAGTGTTGGATCTGGTCATAGACACTGACGGTGTGTGACGGTATGTGACGGTGTGTGACGGTGTACTTATGTTGCCCATAACGGTTAAGTCAAATGACTTGTATTTGCCGCAAGACAGTAATAGTCTCATGGTTCTCCTTGTTTTGCTACTTTCAGTTGTGTACTGCATGCATTCTTTCTCTGTTTGTAAGCATTCTCCCACATCTCCCTACCCTCTGTGAGTCTGTGAGTCTGTTAGTTCTACAATTGATCAGTTGTTTGTTTATCCGTAGTTATGTTCCCTGAATGCCTTAACCTTGTTGCGTCATTAATTTTGATTTTAAGTTTAAAATTTACCTCCTGGGTAAATCATGCCTAGCATGTATAATCTCTAAGATTGTGCTCGAATTATCAGTGTATTTTTATTTTTTGAATTATTTATTCACTATGTTCTTCTTTGATTTAAAAAAAAAGAAGGTACATTAGTTGATTTAGGAGGGGAATTGTTAATTTCAGACAATTGGTCTTCCTCATTTGTTTTACGTCCTAGCAACATTTAAGGTCATATCAGGACGGGTACCGACTTGTGACAGTGCACACTCATGGCGACTTAATAGTGCTGTCCCACTGGGAAACCAGGCTGCTGGCACCATGACCTGGTATCCGACTCAGTCACATTATCCTGACACTGAGCAGATCAGTCCTTGCCCTGTCCTAATAATGCCGAGCGCCTGGCTAGGAAGTGACAACTATCAATTTTTAAGTCATGCGTTTGACTCGACCAGGGTTCGAACCCATGATCCCACGATCTACCAGCATGGGAGACGGACGTTCTAACTCATTCGGCCATCCGGTCTGGTCCCGAACGATAGGCTATGTGGTGACAAGAATATATCTTTAAGTCATCGGTTTGACTCGACCAGGGTTCGAACCTCATGACCTACCAAGACGGGAGACAGGGTGCATTCATTAAAGTTGCATAGTCCGACGGTGTTTTTTTTTAAAGATTTTCTGAGATAGGAGGTTGAATGTTATAATACATTAGGTTGAATGTTATAATGTACCTTACTTTAGCTTGAAGTACCTTTCATTTTAAGTGGGTAACTTTAGAGAAATTTGAAGCGCAACCATGCTAAATTAATTTTGGCAAGCTTGCCAAAACTCTGACACCATAGCCTTATGCAGTAACAGGTTCTATTCAATTGCCTCACTATTCCCAGTGAGCCGACAAATGTGTGCCAACAAATGTTTAATAAGTGCACTAGCATCGAAGGTAGATATGTACAATCCAATTTAGATCATTATTTTGGTTTAGAAAATTTGATGTTGTCATCGGACTATGCAGCTTTAAACATGTATCGCATTTTCATCATGCTGTTATAGTCAGACAGCTCAAAAAAGACCGATCATTTCAGTGTGCACACCAACATTAATTCTGCATGTTTTTAATTCAAATATCAGTAATTAAATCAAATTTACATGATAGCAATCACGTAACTTTTATCATCTAATTGTTATCGGTAAAAAAAATGAAAGAGCAAGAAAATGAAACAATCAGATTATGTAACTTCAAACGGTTAAGAGCAACCAACCTTTCATCATTCAAGCTGGAAGACCAGTGCTTGGGCGCTGATAACAGATCTTATTCAACAGAATAAGCATATTTACAACAACAAAATAATAATAATAATATTAATATTAATAATAAAAATAATATAAATTTTGTTCCTTTGAAGATTTATACTGCATATCATGGATAACTCTGAATAGACTTGTTTTAACCATCAGACAGTTGGTCAATAGAAAGCCTGAGCCTACACTTTTACCGACCCAAGGGATTTTTAACCTCCCACACCACATAGACATAGCATGGGAGCAACTGGCCTTGGATAACGATGTAAGTTATACACAGCGGTGGAAATCCAAACTGGCAGAGTTGACAGCATAATAATAATAATAATAATAAATTACAAAATAACAAATAAAAGGCCCCGCCCCCGAATCGGGTAGTGTATGCTCAACTTTGATTCACCCCGCTGACGGCGACCAGGTCGCTTAATGTATTCTTAGCCTGAGGGTTGTAGCTTGCATAGAGAGGCCTGTCGATGCGCATCACTGAATCACTACTGACACCTCCACTCTCCTTCCACTCAGATGCCCATGGGTGGCCTACGTCCACCCACCCCCCACCCCCCACCCCCATCCCCCCACTCCATCGATCACCCATCCCGCTATCTCCCTGCAGTTCGGCTGGGGACAGGTCGCACCGCAATAAACATGAAGGCGCGAAAGGCTGAATTCGCCGACAAAACTAAAAATGGCACTAAACCCACTGCTAACCCCGCGATGACCGGTATTATTCTCCATCTTTTCGCCATTTGGCCGGAGTCGCTTCGTACTATTGACATTACTGTGAGGTTTATCGAGCTGTGGTACGCGAGGTAAAAATGGATGCAAATATGCGACGTGTTTAGTTAGATAAGTGACGTTTTAATGGACATAGATCAGGATTATATTGAATAGCAGTCGATGACTGTCAAAGAACACGGACAGCGGCCTGAGAGAATTGGTTAGACAGCTCATGAATTGAGTTTTGTCACCAGTTACGCTTATATCATTGCACCATCAGTCATCATCAGTTGACAATACACACAGCAATGAATGTCCTTGCTACACACACTTGAGCATAGACAGTTAGCTAACGGGGATTTATCTTTTCATTTTAATTTTTTTTAGAGAATTATACCTTTTTCTTGATCAGAGTAGATCTTTCCTAAGAAGCTCTGATACTGCAGTCCAAGCTCTTGGATGGTGTTGTTGTCAAAGCATATTAAACTTTATTATACACATATCTGGGGACTATATGAGAATGGATGGCAAGATGAAGGGAGGATTGTACTTTCTCTATGTTGAAAATAGGATAAGTAATTGAAGGATAGCTAATCAAGTTCGCTGTTAATATGAAACTAAATAATTATTTAAATTAACAAATTACCCCCTACCAACCAAACACAAGTTTTGGTATTGAGAGAATAATCTACATTATGACTTTCATGAACAAATGCATAATTATGGGTGTTGCATACGATAGATACATTGCAAATGTGCATTGTCATTGTCGGGTCGATCCCACAACTGTCCATACAGAATGCTGGCGCCCTAACCTCTAGCCCATTCCACCAGAGAGCACAGAATAGGCCTTGTATCGTACCTTTTTTCTGATCTAGTTTTTGCTGTTTCTGGATTGTTTTTTGTGTGTGTTTTGGGGCTTTTTAATTTACAACAACTATGGATTCACATCAACAAAGCCTGTCACAAATGATGTTACATGACGTCATGAATATTTAAATATGCAGTTGAGCAGACAAAGAGACTGGATATCTACATTAAGCGGTGCAGTGTGATTGCAATGAGCTTATTGTGAATGAGGTCTTGAGATAGTATGATCATTCAAACAGGCAACCTATACATCGGACAAACAGATCAAGGAGTTGTAGATAATAAGAATAATAAACATAAGAATAATAATAAGAATAATGTAAATTTAATAGAGTGCCCTTCTAAAGCTCTGTCCGGGAAAAATATAATATTACATTTCCACAATGTGGTTTACTTGTATGAGATCTATTGATATCCTGCTAAGTTCGTAAAGATTCCATTTTCTCCTCATTTGAACTTCAGCATTCCTGGTACACTGAATTGTTGTGGCTTTACAAAAAAAGAGGAAAGAGCAACTTTCGTTAGAAACTATCCTCAACTAGAATTCAAAGGCCACACCCTGAGCGACAGGGCAAGCTGATTGGTTGCCGATAATCCAAAATGGCGGCATAAACAACTGTCATGCATTATTGTGTTGTTTTTTTGTTTTATGTGTGACGTACTCCTCAATATTGTGCTATATAAATACATTATATAAATATTATTTAACAGGGAGTCGGTAGCGTGTCGCCCTGCTAACCCAAAACTCGCCCCAGTTCCACTGGCGCTGCAGCGGGTTGGGCAACTTGGGTTTGTGCACAGGTAGGCAAACCCCCTGTGAGTCGCTGCTGAGCTGGCGTGACCGTGGCTATCGACCTCATTCCAGTTGGTATCGAAGCAATAGCGTGGATCCTGTGCCCTGCCTTGCTCCCCCCTCCCTCCTTGTCAGAAATGAATTTCCTTGTTACACACACCTGAGCATAGACAGTTAGCTAATGGTGATTTATCTTCTTTAAAAAAAAAAGAATTATACCTTTTTCTTGATCAGAGTAGATCTTTCCTCAGAAGCTCTGATACTGCAGTCCAAGCTTTTGGATGGTGTTGTTGTCAAAGCATATTAATCTTTATTATACACATATCTGGGGACTATATGAGACTGGATGGCAAGATGAAGGGAGGATTATACTTTCTCTGTATTGAATATAGGATAACTAATTGAAGGATAACTAATCAAGTCCGCTGTTAATATGAAACTAAATACTTATTTAAATTAGCGTGGATATTGTGCCCCGCCTAGCTCCCCCTCCCTCCTTGTCCCCCCCCCCCACCCCCGTCACTCAATTGCTCACCTCAGCTATAGAGGCAGCTAACCATCTATATACCAGGTGCCAGAGCATACCGGGTTAAGTGTGGGGACTTGGAGGGGGGGGGGGGGACTCCATTCTCTCACCCACCCTCATCACATCCCATAATAGCAACACAGTTTTTGTAGCGACCCACCACCTTAAATCATAATAATGAACTTATTACAGCTAACCCACAAACAACACACTAACCTCCGTCATAACCTACTAATAATTCCCTGCCTAAGTACCCACTAAAATACCTATTTACAATGTAATGTAAACATCCCGGAAGAACCAGTGTCTCGGCGCTGAAAAAAAATGGTATGTTATGATGAATGAACTATTTTACCAACAAAAACAAAACAAAATATTTTGTTTAAAGAGAAGAAGAAAAAGAAGAGAGAAGAGAGAAAAAAAAAAAAAAAAAAAGGAAGAAGAAAAGGAGAACAAAATAAGAGAAAGAAAGAGAGAAAAATCAATTTTAATAAGAGAAAAAATAAGCCTCGCTTACCTGCCCCAGGTCAAGCGTCACAGTGACCCAGTTAAACCGGATGCCGTTGGCGATGTTCGGGCTCTGCCACCAGCGCTGACTGCCGTCGATGGCGTTCTCGATGGCGTGCACCTCGGCGCTGTGAGAGCTGCGCGCGTCGCACGTGCCGCACTGAATGCGCTGGGTGGGGCGGCGCATGACGTGTTGCACGAGCTTGCAGTAGGTCTCGGGCGCAGACTCGCCACACGTGGCGTTCGTCGTGATCTTGGCCCGCGTCGCCAGGTTGAAGACGACAGGGAAGAGACCTGTCCCTGCATGAGGGGGGGGGGGGGGGGGGGGGGGGGAAGAGAGAGGGAGTCTGTTAGTGTTAGGTAAATGGAAATTCTACCTTGGGTCAAATATATGTGGCGTTCTCTATGGCGGAGTGGTCAGAGTGTCTGACTTTTTTCTAGGTCAGACTCCTAATCTGAGGGTCAGCGGTTCGATTCCCCGTGCCCCCAGCTCTGCCAATTTGGATTTCCACCGCTGTGTACAGCGTCATCAAAGGCCGGTTGCTCTCATACCATGTCTATGAGGTGTGGGAGGATAAAAATCCTTTGGGTCGGTAAAAGTGTAGGCTCGGGCTTTCTATCGACCAGCAGTGGAGTGGGGAAGACCAGTCGTCTGTGACTGGGATTTCCCCTGCTTGGGACAACTAATGTACCAAAAAAAAAAAGAAAGAGAGACAAATAAGTGTTCACACTTCCTGTCTACCATTCTCTATATCTATATCTATAACATAATTACGTAGTCATTGCTACCCGGGGCACAGAGAAGTTAGAAGCAGGAGATGGGAATAACACAACTTTATTTTCATGACAGGCAGGGTGACTGGCTGAGTAGTGCAGCTCTATTCAATGCAGCTGTGAGTGACCGGTAACAATGCCCGACATGCAGGTGAAGTTATGGTACTTAATAATAGTGAGATGAGAAATACATACATTTTAATCACAATCACAGGACATTTCAATCATCAGGAACAAAGCATTCTTATCATCAGCCATCAATCAATCATTAATCAATCATCAAACAATCATCAGACAATCATCAGATCTACATCAATACAAACATTTCAATAATATGAGCTTCAATTTTTTTATCAGGTGAATTCTTAATTTTTTTCGTTCGTTTAGTTTTTTGCTCAGGTTTATTTTTAAAGATCGAGTTAAATGCATTGGTTGTGGGTGGGTGGGTTAAAAAGACGTGTTGCTGCTACGGTGGGCCATGTGGTACTAGTAGTCGCTATTCCGAGGCTCGCAGGGGCGAGTCTGGGGTGGGGTTAGAGGTTGAAGTTGATTGGTCGAGAGGGTTTCTGGGGTTGGCCAGTGGGATGGCTTGGTGTGAGTGGCAGGTGGGAGGGGCTGCTTACCTGTTCTCTGCACCCCCAGCAATGACAGCAAATGAGCGCCACCCGCTCATTTAACCCATAGTAAGATAATATTAAGAGTTGCATATTCCAATGGCTTTGACATTATTCACTTTCTGAGATAAATATATTAAATTGATTAGTACTTAACTTTTGAGTAACTTTGATTTAAAATCACTAACTCGTCGACACATTTGAAGTTTGAATATGCACAATTAATTTCGGTGACCTTGAACTTAAAGCTGGATAGATCGATATAAACATCACATTTTCTAAACAAAATCTATTAGCTAGATGTGATCCTACATATCAAACTTAGAGGTTAGATATGTGAACACTTATTAACCATGGATTGTGACCAGACGGGATGGCCGAATGAGTTAGAGCGCCCGTCTCCCGTGCTGGTAGATCGTGGGTTCGAACCCTGGTCGAGTCAAACTAATCACTTAAAAATTGATACTTGTCACTCCCTAGCCTGGCGCTCGGCATTATTAGGATAGGACAAGGACTGGTTAGCTCAGTGTCAGGATAATGTGACTGAGTGGGATATCGGGTCATGGTGCCAGTGGCCTGGTTTCCCAGTGGGCCAGCACTATAAAGTCACCATGAGTGCACACTGTCACAAGTCGGTACTGGTCCTGATATGACCTTAGATGTTGCTAGGACATAAAACAACAAACAAACAAACAAAAACATGTATTGCTATGTATAATGGCATGATAAGTCCAAGTTAATTATAAAATCATTTACTACTGAAGCCTACAGCAGCAGATTTTCAAGGGCATCCAAAAATTAAATTATCACGTTTTCACCATTTATATTATAATCAAAGTTACTTCTAATTTAAAACTGCATAGTCCGATGAAAATATCAAATTTTCTAAACAAAAACAATTATCTAAATTTGCTTCGACATATCTAACTTAGATACTGGTGCATTTATTAAACATTTGTAGCCACATAGAAGGGAATACTGATGCAATTGAATAGAACCTGTTACTGCAGAACCCTATGTTGGTGTGCT
This sequence comes from Branchipolynoe longqiensis, assembly GCA_030323885.1. Taxonomy (NCBI): domain Eukaryota; kingdom Metazoa; phylum Annelida; class Polychaeta; order Phyllodocida; family Polynoidae; genus Branchipolynoe; species Branchipolynoe longqiensis. The sequence goes on from CM059187.1 coordinate 94,161,443, forward strand.
TGCCAAAATTAATTTTGCATGGTTCCACTTCAAATATTTCAAAAGTTAGCCAGTTAAAATAAAAGTTACTTCAAGGTAAAGTAAGGTACATAATAACGATCAACCTAATGTATTTATCTCAGAAAATTTCAGAAACTCAAAACCATCGGACTATGCAACTTTAAAGCTGCATAGTCCGATGAAATATCATATTTTCAAAACCAAACCAATTATCTAGATTTGATTTGAAATATCTAACTTAGATACTGATGCACTTATTAAGCATTTGTTTCTGCGTAGAAGACAATACTGAGTCAATATAACAGAACCTGTTACTGGAGAAGTCTATGGTGTCAGAGTTTTTGGCAAGCTTGCCAAAACTAATTTTCCATGTTTGCACTCAAAATATTTCCAAGGTTTACCATTTAAAATAAAAGTAACTTTGAACTAATGTAAAGTAGATACTAGTGATCGATCTAATATATTTATCTCAGAAAAAATACAGAATTTCAAAATCATCGGACTATGCAACATTAAGTAAGGTCGATTATACTGATCAACCTTAATACCCCCATCACACCAAAGTAGTTCTCACTACGTTCTTGAAAATGTTGCTGAACGGACTCAAACTGTGTGCGAACGGAATGGATGTAGTAGCAACCTTTAAGGGTCTTTTTACGAATGGAATGGACGGGCTAGAACAGAATAGTGCTCCAGTACTTTGAGCATGCCCAAAGTTTACTTGCAGCCACATTCTACCCTGACCACAACCTGTTTTAGAACGTGGTCGGACGTTTTGAGAACTAGTGTGGTGTGACGGAATGTAATAATTTCTAATATACTCATCTCAGAATATTGCAGAAACTCAAATACATCGGACTATGCAACTTTAACAGACCCACTTCATTATTTCGATATTACAATCGTGTAATATGCACCTTTAACAGACTTACTGCATTATCTCGAGATAATAAGTGTGTGCTATGCAATTTTAACAGGCTAACTACATCATCTCGACATACTTACAGAATAATATGAAACTTTAACAAACCCACTGCAGTATCTCGAGATAAATACTAGTGTAATATGCACCTTTAACAAGCCAGCCTCATTATATCGAGATAGTAACAGTGTACTATGGACCTTTAACAGACTCACTGCATTATCTCTAGATAATACTAGTGTACTTTGTTATCTCCTTTATTTGGGGGGGGGGGTTGTCGTGACATAGACAGCACCGTCTCAACTCGCCATTAATCCCACGTTATTGAATCACATGGACATCCATCAGCCACATGGCCACCAGAGTGCGTTGGCAGACAGACACGCACTGACACACAGGGTGGCCGGGGCGGGGGGCCCTTTGATGCCGCCCGGCCGGGTGGTGCCCAGCGGACCACGGCCGGTCGACCACCCGGAGCCGTCCCCGGCCACCCGGAGCCGTCCCCGGCCAGCCCCAGTCAATCTCCCCCCAGACAAAAGCCCGCTCCAGGTACACGGGCAGTGGGCCTTATATGTGGGAGTGGGGGGTCGGGGGTGGGGGACACATCATCACCCTGAGCCCCCCCACCCGCCCCCCCCCCATATAGACACACCTCACGTCGCTACGCCCCCCCCCCTCACCTCACTCTTAGTCTTAAAGCTGCATAGTCCGATGAAATATCAAATTTTCAAAAACCAAACCAATTATCAAGATTTGATTTTACATATCTAACTTAGATACTGATGCACTTGTTAAGCATTTGTTTCTGCGTAGAAGGCAATACTGAGTCAATTTAACAGAACCTGTTACTGCAGAAGTCTATGGTATCAGAGTTTTTGCCAAAACTAATTTTCCATGTTTGCACTCAAAATATCTCAAAAGTTTACCATTTAAAATAAAAGTAACTTTGAACTAATATAAAGTAGATACTACTGGTTCATCTAATATATTTATCTCAGAAAAAATACTGAAATTCAAAACCATCGGACCATGCAACTTTAAGACCACCTCCTCTCAACACCCACATCCATCTCTCTCCACAATCAAAGGGTGATGATATATTGTCGCTCTCTCTCTCAATATATATATATGTATATATAGAGAGAGATATAAATATATATATATATATAAATATATATATATAGATATATATAAATACATGTATATAGACAGAGACAGAGAGAGGGACAATATATCACCTTTTGATTGTGGAGAGAGATGGGTGGGGTATATATATATATATATATATATATATATATATATATATATATACAGTAAAACCTCTCTAAATCGACCGACCTTGGGACCAACTTTAAGTGGTCGATTTAGGGAGGTGGTCGGTTTAGGGAGTTAGAATATGGCTACAATGGTATTGTTGGGACCCAAATAAAGCGATCGATATAGGGGAGTGGTCGATCTGTGGAGGTGGTCGGTTAGAGAGCTTTTACTGTACACATATATATATATATATCTACAGATACGTATATACATATAGGGCGAGTGATGACGCTCTCCGTGTGCTTGACATGGTGTATTTGGAGACTTCAATGGACAACTTTAATTAAAGAAAAGTTGGCTTGTATGACAAATGTAAAGCCGGATTGAGCAACAGACAGAATTGTCTAGTCCAGTGGTGATAAGTATCAAAATGTATTAAAATGTGTCAAAATGTTGCACTGTCGGGTCAATGGCTGCTGGACAAATGGTCATGAAACGGACATGAAACGGACATGACACGGACATGAAACGGACATGAAACAGACATGAAACGAACATGAACAGATAGCCAATGGACGAAACATACTCAAACTGGACAAGAATGGTAAACATCAATCCGGCGGCATCCGTTCCTAATTTTGTGCATGTTCAAAACTTGTACGGACACAAACCAGACTTTGTTCAGTTTATGTCCGTTTCCCCCAATCCGGTGAGGTGTGACAGGGCCTTAAGGGGGAGTGCACATGTTATGTCATGGTGACGGAGTTTCTGTTGTTATAGCGTTCAAAGAATGGTGGCTGGTGGCAGGTGAAGCAGTTGTAAAAATATACGGATTTTCGGTTCGGAATTATATATGGGCAGAGAGCATTATTATCCCGGGGCGATGGAGTGGGAACCAAGGTTATGTAATAGAAAAGCAATGGGTGCCCCACTTGCTGTGTGACATGGCAGGCTATGTGAAATATATGGTAATACATAGTGCCCAAGATTATGACGAGATGTTCCTATATAAGAGACAGTTAATGTTTGGTGAAGTGTTTCCTCTATGCACCAGTAAGGGTGCAAGTGGAGGAGAAGGACATTTTTAATATATATATTTATTGTAACTGTCTGCAACTACCTGTTACCACAGGGCCGATGGGCAAGCACACCAGCCATTCTGCATACATTATGGACACCACCTACAGCTGGGTTGAGTGACAGACACCCCTATTGGGGGCATTGCCGCCCAGGCTGTGGAGGGTGCCTGATTGGCTGGCTGTGGGAGGCCCAGTCACCTGCACCCCTTTGCCCCACCTGACCATACAAGCCTCATTTTGATATGATTATTCTAGACACTCTGATCTATATGCTGCTACAGGCACTACTGTACACTTCTGGATGGACTCTTGAAGTGAGCACACTCTACTCCTGACTCTTGAGTGAGACACACTCTTCTCTTGAGCAGGAACCCATACACTCTGTCCGATGCTCCACCTTTCATATACAAACTGAGCTGTGTGCAAGAACCATGGGACTTCGGTTCAATGGGCTGTAGGCACTGATTCTGATACATACTAACTAGAGTAATGAGGCTCTGTGTGGACAGAAGGTAAGGTGTCAGGGTGATAGGTCACTATTAGGTGAACAGGAGTTGATGCCAATAAAGCACAACTTCTTCACTGTCAATCTTGCATGACTTGTATTCCCTTTATTCCTTCGGATAGATACAGTAGATATAATACAGATAAGTATGTGGGAGAGGGCATCAGGTGTGATCTGACAGACAGGTGTCAGAACGCACATGGGAAGAGTTTGTGGTATAACTGGGGCTCTGATGGCCGGGCATCCAGTAATATTACACGGTGTTTGGTTGATGGTTGTATGATGAATTTCTACCAGCGTAGACTGTCGGGGATGTACATGTATGAACAGAGAAATTTAATTACCACATTAACAGGTGTTAATTCACCTAATATACAGGTGGTTTTGCATTCCATACCTATCCTAATGCAAATATACATATACACATTAGCATATGTCCCCACTCGGTCACATTATCCTGACACTGAGCCAAAAAGTCCTTGTCATATCCTAATAATAAATACCAAGCACCTGGCTAGGATTAGGAAGCAACAAGTATAAATTTTTAAGTCATTAGTTTTAATCGACCAATCAAACTGGTGGGTTCGGACCCCACGATCTATCAAATCGGGAGACGGACGCTCAACTCATTTGGCTATTCCATCTTGGGGGGTAAGGGAATGAGTGTGCCATACTTCATGAACTTCCCTGAATGAGAAATATCTGAAGGGTGGTTGGTGCATGGAAAGGAGTCCATATATCAGGGGAAGCACACACAAATGCAAGCCATGTGAGAAATGGGAGTGAAGCTAATTGCTTAAGCAATGGTCATAAATTCAGCCCATGTGAATTTTCATACAGAGGCAGTAAAATCAATCATTTTCGTACACATAGCGTAAAGGCCCAGTCACACCTTACCGGACTGGGGAACCGGACCAGAACCAGACACTGTCCGGTACTGTATGGCGATGTCCGGTACATGTCCGGTACCCATCCGGCGGTGCCGGTGTTGTCCGGTGGTGTCCGGCGGTGTCCGGTACAAGTTTTGAACATGCACAGAACTTCTACCAGACACCGCCAGACTGACGTGTCCGGTTGGTGTCCGGTTTGTCCGGTACATGTCCAGTACCCATCCGGTACCCATCCGTACATGTCCGGTACCCATCTATTGGTGTCCGGTTTGTCCGTTTTGTCTGGTACATGTCCGGTACCCATCTGTTACGTGTCCGGTTCTCGTCCGGTTCTCGTCCAGTACATGTATGGTACATGTACGGTACTTGTCCTGTCGCCCGGCAGCAATTGACCCAATTATGCTCCATTTCAGTATATTTTGATACATTTCATCACCAAACACCACCGGACTAGACAATTCATTGTCCGGTTCATGTCCGTTGCTCAATCCGGTAAGGTGTGACAGGCACTTTAAGAACCGTTTTGAAGTGTCCATTGCAGCTCCTTTTTTTCTTCTTCTTTTGTGATGAATTTATTTACCCTGCCCATAACGGATAAGTTGGTTGGTTGTTGGAGTTTTACGTCCTGGCAACATCTAAGGTCATATCAGAACGGTAACGGATAAGTGTGGTACTGGTAACACTTGTTTTCACTGCAGGGCACTGGGCGCAGTAGCCGAATCTGTAGTACACAGGCCTCGCATGGGGGAGATCGGGAGTTCAGTTCCCGGTCGAGTCAAACCAATGGCCTATAAAATAGATACTTTTCGCTTCCGAGCCTGGCTCTCAACATTATTAGGATAGGGCAAGGACTGGTTAGCTCAGTGTCAGGATAATGTGACTGAGTGGGTATATATTGGATCATGGTGCTGACGGCCTGATAATAGTGATATCACAGTGGGGCAGCAATATAAAGTCACCATGAGTGCGCACTGTCAAAAGTCGGTACCCGTCGTTATATTACCTTAGATGTTGCCAGGACGTAAAACTCCAACAACTAATCAGCCAACCATTATCCTGAAACACAGAGTCTAACATAACCATCCATTATGCCCTATCCTAGTAATGGCGAGCGCCAGTGCAAGGAGAGCGATGGGTCTAGATTCTGACAAGTCAATCATAATCTGACAGCAGCGGCAGTGAACCTTATAACGAGCTGTCCGTTCTAGCGGGAGGCGCCCTGTACTCGGCCACTCCATCACGGTCGGGCTATGCATCGCAGCTTGAGCCTCATTGGGGTGGGGTGGGGGAGGTGCAGGTGTGGGGGCGGGGGGGGGGGGCTGAGGAGGCTCCACTTGTGCTGCCAGTGAACGCTACCAGGTGGCGCCACAGGTGTCCGTGAACGGACGCACCTGGTGGGAACATTTCGCACAGCTAGCACAGAGACAGTCGTAGTTGCAAATAATAAAAACCTACGAAAACCAATAGCCAGGAAATGTGACCATAATCATATATATTTTCAGCAGTACAGTGAGAGTTATTGAGTGTAACCTAATGGCCGCTGAGGCATGGGCAAGTAGACTCCCAACTCTCCTTTCAGAAACACATGAGGACTATCATCTCAAATGCTAACCAGAGAGTAGGAATAATTCAAAGAACTTTCCATCGCCTCAACAAGAACAATTTTCTCATTCTATTTAAGTCTCTTGTTAGGCCAATTTTGGAATACTGTCCACAAAGTTGGAGCCCAATTTTTCGGAAAGATATTCTGGAGATCGAAAAGGTTCAGAGACGTGCAACGAAATTAGTTGCAGTTATAAAGGACTTACCCTATGAACAATGGCTTAGGGAATTGAAACTTCCTACCAGTATTTAAAATTATGAAAGGTTTTGATAAAGTAGATATGAACCAATTTTTCACCTTGAATAAAAGAGAAGGCAGTCGCAGCCATACTCTCAAACTAGTAAAACCCAGAGCCATTTAAAAGTTAAGGCAACACAGTTTCTCAAACAGGATCATAAATATATGGAACAGTCTCCCACAAAATGTTACTGATGCCGAGTCAATAAATTCATTCAAGAACAGATTAGAAAAAGCATGCGCTGATGATCCAGGGAAATTTGACCCCTTATTCACCACATGCTACTAGTTATTCCTTGTGTTGCTTATTTACTTGCACTCAAGCAAAAATGAGAGACAAATAAGTGTTCACACTTCCTGTCTACCATTTGCTATTTCGTGGGGATGGGAGGTTGTATCAGTAGATTACCTAATGAAGAGATGTAACCAGCCAATGACTTAGATGGGATCTTCCAGCTTAGTATACTCGTATACTGGCTTATACAGCATATATATATGAAAACCATGACGTTTGAGCTGAAGCTGCCATGATTTCGATAATCAAATCCTTTTTATTGCATTAAGCTGCCACATCACCTATATAATGCCCTACTCAATATGAATTTGATAGACTTTAACTGGAAAACACAACAATAAATTCTATTTGACACAAAACAACAAAAACGGATTTGTCCGTTTTTGTTCCTGAGCTTATAATAGACTTAAACTCACATATTTTGACATATTAGTTCTACATTAACTCAGTTCACGAGCACACTTTATAATCACACAATATGGGTATGGTATTTCTGTGAAGAACAGAAGTAATGTTTTATTTAACGAGGTCTCTAGAGACATTGATTTTCATACGAGTAATGTTGATATGTCTTTCGCTTTTATTTGTGTATTTATTATTTCTATGGTATAAGTAATGTATATATGTGTTATTTTTAAATCTGGAAAGCACCTCATAGGTACTTCTGCTTTCTCCTTTTTAATGTGAAAAAATTGCTGATAAAAATATCAACTTGTGTGTACATTGATCATGTGGAAATCAATATTTTATTATTATTATTATTATATTATTATTATTATAATATCATTGGTTATTGGACATCAAACATATGGTCATTCTGACATATTTCTTTGGAGGAAACCTGCTGCCACTACATAGGCTACTCTTTCCGATAAGCAGCAAGGGGTCTTTTATATGCACCTTTCCACAGACAGGACAGCTCATTCCAAAGCCATTGGTGAACCAGTTGTGGACCACTGGGTGGAATGGAAAATAACCTAAGTGCAATTGGGTCCACTGAGTAGAGTCGATAGGATGACCAATACCTTCACAGCTGGACACACTACCACCTGAAGCTAGGATTCCTTACATGTGGTATGCGGCATGCGAATGCGAATGCGAATGCGAATGTGAATGCAGCATGCAGCATGTGAACGGGTTGGGTCCTTTCACCCACAACCACACCCACACCCACACCCACACGTAGTGTCAGGTTTCTCTACCACTGTTTTCTATTGCAAACGCAGCAGCATTTGCATTGGCATGTCGCACCGATGGCTACATGGACCGATTCAGTGGCGGCATTCACATTCAAATTCGCATTCGCATTCAGACGTATGGAAGAACCCCTATTCACTTAGATGCTTTTTGATTTGTTGCCGCATTCGCATTCGCATGCCGCATACCGCATGTGAGGAATGTAGCCTTAAGGTAGGTCCCACTCCACCTTCTGTGAAGATATCACAGTGAACAACAAATGGAGGCAATTCACTTCATTATATTAACGGTATATGCGCAGTTAATTCTATAGCATCCCAATACTAAGTAATAGAACAAGCACCTGGAGCCAGGTGATGGGTCTACCAGTGTGACCTCCTGGTAGTAGTTCTTCTCAACTCCAGGGTACTCTGAATGTTTGGGTACAGTGGCCCAGACCACCTCCTAAAGCACACCCTACCTTGACTTACCCGACATGTTCACGCAATTAGGTACTGACCAGGACTAGAAATGCCCGGCAGTGTTTTGTTATTTAGTTTTGCTTCATTTTCTTCTTACTCTTAGTTCAAATAGTCTGTGTCTGTTCACTGTGGAATAAGTAGAACTACTAGTGTCATCTAAGTACTGCCGGCATAGCAGGAAATCGCAAACCCTGTAAATCGCAAACACTCACTTGTGATTTCATAGGAAATCACATTTCCCCATACCATATATGGACATGGGGGGTTTGCGATTTCCTAGGAAATCACATATCCCCCCTGGACATCGCAAACCCCCCATGTTTGTCAGTCTCAAAGGAAGCACTTTGTGCAGGTCTATTTTGCTTTTAAAATTACCACAATCCACGAGAATTTTATTTTTACGCCACAGTTATTTGATTTTTGCACACCTTCCTTGATCTTTTCTGATGAAATGATTAACTATGTTTGCTAATTATATTTTTAGGGCACAGTTATTTGATTTTTGTCACCCATACTTTCACACCTTCCTTTGATGTTCTCTGATGAAAGAACTTCAGTACTTCAGTATCTTTGGTAGCTTTGCCACCTTACTTTGCCACCTTCCTTTGATCTTCTCTAATGAAAGGAGTTACAGGGCATCTTTGGGTATATAATGGGATCAGGCTTGGTATATCAATTCATTCTTGCATATCAGTCAATATGGCACAACGTAGCTTTGAAATGGTATTCAAGGAAAGATTATTTGAGAAATATTCACAGCTTAACAAGTATCTTATCCCTAAGGAGGTATACTACAAGACCATTGAAGATCTGAAGACAGTAACTGAAGTTTCCACTACCAAGTCACCTCACCAGTACTACATCTTAAAGAAGTAAGAAATACTTATGTGTGCTGATGTGGAGAAATTAATCAAGAAGAGAATGTCACCAGAAGACCGCCCAGTCTACTATGCCACCATAGAAGACACATATGTCATATTCAGCAAAGCCCACAATGCTCACTGGCCATGGGTCGTGACCGGATGCTGAAGCACCTTGGGCAAAAGTATGCCAATATTACAACAGATGCTGTTGAACTATTCAAGTCCTACTGCCTTGTGTGTCAGGAGAAGAGGAAACATCCCCAAACTACAGGTGTCCTGCGAATTCAACTCTTGTGGTCAAGTTGACCTTGTTGAAATGCAGTCATCCCCACAAGGCCTGTTCAAGTTGATCATGGCTTACCAGTGCCACCTCACAAAATTTGTCATCCTAAGGTCTCTTTCTTCCAAGAGAGCTGCTGCAGTCGCCTTTCAGCTGTTAGACATCTTCCTCCTCTCCGGTGCACCAGCCATTCTGCAGAGTGACAATGGATCCAAATTCACGGCTCACATCATCACAGAGGTAAAAAAGTTGTGGCCTCAGCTCATAATGGTTCATGGCAAGCCCAGACATCCACAAAGTCAGGGTACAGTTGAAAGAGCAAATGGTGACAGCAAAGACATGTTGGTGGCTTGGATGAGTGACAACACTCAGGACTGGACAGAGGGACTCAAATTTGTTCAGCAGCAAAAGAACTGTAGTCACCATGCTGGTATCAAAAGAACCCCATACAAAGCCATGTTTGGTGAAGATCCTAAAGTTGGCTTGACATTGTCTTGTCTCCCACCTGAAATTCTTGAAAGACTTCGATCTGAAGATGACATTTTGGCACTTCATCAACCACACCAGTCAGCAACTTCCTGTCACAGATGAGCCACCACCACCACCTGCCACCAATGAGCTACCGCTTTCTGCCATCACCGAACCACAACCACCATCACCTCCTGCCACCAACCCACCATCACCACCAGCAGCCAACCAGCCACCAGCAAGTCCTGCTTTCCAGGCTCCTTCAACTACTACTGCACCTCCCTCCAGTGTTGCACCCCTTGACAAGCGGCTTCAAGACATCAGCAATCAGCCTAAAAGAGCATGCGAGTCTCAACTATGCCAGGCAGAAAGGATGGTCAAGTGCTCCCGTGTGGATTTAAAGGTGGGTGAAGTTGGAGACAATGTTGCTGTTCCCATTCCTAAGTTAGATAGAGGTAGAGGCGACCCAAGAAACATCTTTGGAGTTATTTTTGATCGAGATGAATATGATATGTACTGAATTGCAGTGAAAGCTGGGATTCTGAGCACAAAGTATTCCCGAAATCAGTTTGACCTCTGTCCCCAGCGACTCTTAAATGACTCTGATGTCAACACAAAATGTAGTACCATCATACTTCATCAAGCTCTTAAGTCTACAGCTTCTGGCCACAAGGTTTCTTCCGGTATGACTGCACCAAAGGCAAGAAACAATGTCAGACAAACAGGTGCAAATGTTATAAAGCGAAGAGACTTTTTAAGAGCAGGCACCATAGCAGTCTCATTTGTCAAAATAAGAATTAGTTGAGTTACTGTTTAACCGATGCTGCCTCATTGTGATGATTGTGTTATGATTATAAGCATTATATAGTATTAGTGTTTACAGATACTGCTGGCTGTTCATTCCATTCCCTGTGTGGATGACATGGTACTCAAGGTGTAATATATCACATTCAGGGATTTTGTGAAATAACTGGAACGTCATTTCAGTAATTACGGAAAATCCCTAGAGATTTTAGGAAAATCATGAAATCCCAAAGGGGAGCAGTGATTTCATGAATTCCTTGAAAGTTTTAGGGATTCACAACTTTACTGTAACATATATATATGTAGTAATCTGCACTAACCTCTCAGGCAAGTAGCCACATAGACAGGTAGGGTTGTTGTTGTTGTTTTACGTCCTAGCAACATCTAAGGTCATATCAGGACCAACTTGTGACAGCGCACAATCATGGCGATTTTACAGTGCTGCCCCACTGGAAGATCAGGCCACCAGCACCATGACCTAATATCCCACTTAGTCACATTATCCTGATACTGAGCCAAACAGTCCTTGCCCTATCCTAATAATGCCAAGCGACATGCTAGGAAGTGACAAGTATCAATTTTTAAGTCAGTGGTTTGACTCGACCAGGGTTCGAACCCACGACCCCACGATCCACCAACACGGGAGATGGACGTTCTAACTCATTTGGCCATCCTGTCTGGTGGTAGGCGTAGGTAGGGTGGTGACATCAGGGAGCCTAGGTGGTGTGATGATTAGCACACTGGCCTAGAATGCAAGAGATGTGGGTTCACTGCCTGCTCTAGGCGCAATATTTCCCATTTTCATCACCACCATGACAATGGTGCTGTGACCACGATCCTGTACAAGCTATGTGATGTGTCATTGTTGAACCTACCCTGTGTATGTATATATGTAAGTTCATTGCCTGTATGTATGTAATTGTAAGCATTAAAAACACTTATGGATGTAAACCATTTAACGACTTACAATTCCAGGGGGGGGGGGGGGGGGGGGGGGGGAGTGTAGTAGTCTCCACTAACCTCTGAGGCAAGGAGCCGTATAGACAGGTAGACGTGGATAGGGTGGTGACATCAGGGAGCCTAGCTGTTGTAATGGTTAGCACACTGGCCCGTAAGGCAAGAGATGTGGGTTTGATTTCCGTTATTATAGGCACAATATTTCCCATTTTCATCACCCCCCCCCCCCCATGACATGATATATGCGACACCAGTTAAACCTATTTTGCCATCACAACTTACAACTGTCAGGTTACTTATGACACTGTTGACAGTACGAGTGTCAACCTCAGGCTACATCACTGTTGATTGGTTAAATCAAAGCAAAAGAATGACTGAACACTGCGGCCACACAGGTGTCAAAACACAAATTACATGTTCAGTAGCTGTACACCGCGGGGTAACATTTGTTTGTTGTTGTTTTAAGTCCTAGCAACATCTAAGGTTATATCAGGACGGGTACCGACTTGTGACAGTCTGCACTAATGGCGACTTTATAGTGCTGCGCCACTGGGAAACCAGGCCGCTGGCACCATGACCTGATATCCCACTCAGTCACATTATCCTGACACTGAGCCAACCAGTCCCTGCCCTATCCTAATAATGCCGAGCGCCAGGCTAGGAAGCGACAAGTATCGATTTTTAAGTCATTGGTTTGACTCGACCACGATTCGAACCCACAGACTCATGGGTTCGGATCTTCCGATCTCCCAAAACAGGAGACGGACGCTCTACTCATTCAGCCACCCTGTCTGGTGCCGCGGGGTAACACGTCCCAGGACACATGTGCACACCCACAACATAACCATTATTATAATAGCCTTGTGTATCGGAGGTAAATGCCTTGTGGCGTGCTTGCGGCGACCATAAGGCGCCACATCGGCCAGACCGTATGGTGACCGTATGGTGGGTTGTGGTCGCCATATGATGACCGTACGGTTTTTTGCTGGCCGCAAGGTTGGTTTTTGGGGGTTTAAAAAAAAAAAGAAGATTTATACTGCCTATCATGGATAAGCCTGAATAGGCTTGTTTTCACCATTAGACAGTTTGTCGATAGAAAGCCCGAGCCTACACTTTTACCGACCCAAGGGATTTTTTAACCTCCCACACCACATAGACATGGTATGAGAGAAACTGGCCTTTGATGACGCTGTAAGTTATACACAGCGGTGGAAATCCAAATTGGCAGAGGTGGGGGCTCAGGGAATCGAACCACTGACCTTCAGATTAGGAGTCCAACCGAGAAAAAAGTCAGACACCCTTTAAGTGCTATTTGATTGGCAGTCACATTCATACCCGCTGAACCCTTCCTTGTCTATACTCAGGCCCTTTAACTGCTATCGAATTGTCAGTCATACCCGCTGAACCCTTTATAGTCATTGTACATACATGTACGTGTCGCTCTGTGTGGAGGGTGGTGTGTGTGAAGGAGGAGTGTTGTGAGATGTGTGTGTGCGTGTGGGGGTAAGTGTGTGTGTGTGTGGGGCGGGTGGGGGGGGGGGCAGCTGTCCACAGAGGGTCTTCATTCCAGGTGGACATTTACACGCATGCAGTGGTTGTTATAAATTGCCTTGATTAGATATAAGTAATGTGATCATAATTGATAGCATTGCGCCGCTGTTCAAACAAGCATCTAGCATACCACAGGTACAGACCAGTCAGCGTATGCCTTGAGGCGACTTGTGTGATCCCGCCCTAAAGGTCGCCACACACTAAACGACAATTTGTTGTGAACTCGCCCACTCCGAACACTAACAGTGATGGGGAGTGGTGCTTTCATCATTGGCAATCAGCATTGGTAATGCGGTATTCGATATATTGCAGTCAGTCTCCGACAATGGAACCGGGCGCGGTGGCCGATCGGTAGAATGCGGGCCTCACGTGCGGAATGTGGGGAGTTCGAATCCCGGTCGAGTCAAACCAATGATTTTAAATTGATACTTTTCGCTACCCTGCCTGGTGCTCAGCATTAATAGGATAGGGCAAGGACTGGTTAGCTCAGTTTCAGGATAATGTGACTGAGGGGGATATCAGGACATGGTGCCGGCAGCCTAATTTCTCAGTGGGGCAGCACTATGAAGTCACCATGAGTGTGAGTGTGCTGTCACAAGTCGGTACCCATCCTGATATGACCTTAGATGTTGCCAGGACATAAAATTCCAACAACCAACCAGCCGACAAAGGAAAATATATGGGGTGAGGGTAGTGCGGGGGGTGATTGGAGCTTAAAAAGCTCCCCAATCCCCGATCAAAGGATTTCAAGAGAAATTACTGTGTAGTACATGCCGGCATCCAGGGACATGTCTCGGTTACAGCCTGGTGGTCAGACCCTGCTTACTAATGGGCTAGTTGCCTACTGCTATATTAGAACAATCATTCGGCATTTAGCTAAGCCAGCAACTAATGCAACCAGATGGGGTGGCCGAATGAGTTGAGCCTGTCTCTCGTTTTGTTGGTAGATCGTGGAATTCGAACCCATGGGTGTGAACGCTGACGGAGTCAAACCAATGACATAAACTGTGTACTTGTAGCTACCTGAGACAATGGGCTTCAACAATAATAGGTTATTCTTCTTTTTTTTTCTTGAAGATTTATACTGCCTATTATGGATAAGCCGGAATAGACTTGTTTTCACCATTAGACAGTTTGTCGATAGAAAGCCTGAGCCTACACTTTTACCGACCCAAGGGATTTTTAACCTCCCACACCACATAGACATGGTATGAGAGCAACTGGCCTTTGATGACGCTGTAAGTTATACACAACAGTGGAAATCCAAATTGGCAGAGGTGGGGGCACGGGGAATCGAACCACTGACCTTCAGATGAGGAGTCTGACCTAGAAAAAAGTCAGACACTCTAACCACTCCGCCACAGAGAACACCACAATATTGGATTGATTTACCATTGATTTACCATTGATTTACCATTGATTTACCATTCCCTTCTATGCAGCAGTAAATGCTTAATATTAAGTGCACCAGTATCTGAGCTGAATATATACAATCACATTTAGTGTTTTAGTTGCTACTACAATGTTAAGCTTTCTAGGACTATGGATCTTTACAGTTGCATATCTGATGGCTTTAAAGGCCCTCTCGCATTTCGATGCATCTCGCGAGCACGCGGCCAACGCGTAAAATCACTTTTTTATGTCGAGAAGCATCAAACTTTTCGGTGGAGGCAAAGTCGGATGTATACATACCGTATACATAGCGCATGGCCAACGTATGACCAATGTATGGCTAGTGTGCCTCCCGGTGAAAAACACTCAAATTACGCTCATGGTACATTCACAGAACACCCGTGAACGTTATATATGTTATTCGATCGCCAGAACTACACCTCATACGTTACATACGTCTGACATGCTGGAGAAACGCTAAAAGTATGTTAGACATACATTAGATGTAAGCTAAGACATATGTTAGAAGTATGTTAGATGTAGGTTAGACGTACCTTAGGCATACGGTATCCATATGTTGTCAGTACATGGACTGTACGTTCCCACTGCCTTTAACGTAGGTCAACGTAGTGAATAACATTCATCTAACGTACGTCTAATGTACATCGATGTATGCCTATTGTATACATAGTGTACGGCCGACGTTAAATCCACACATTGTCGTATGTCAAAAGTTTTGCGCATTCAAAAAACTTTGCCGGCCCCCTGACGTGCGACGCCGTATCTTGACGAACGTCCACGTATATTGCCATACACCAACAACCGCCTAACCCTTGCGTAACACATACTGATGTATCGCGAAATAGCTGCCAAAAATCACCTACGTCGGCATATGTTGGTGCGATGCGTCGTAATGTGACAGCCCCTTTACTTTGAGCAGTTGAGTTTCTGCAACATTTATTGGATAAATATATTCAGTTAATATGTTATTTTACTTTACTTTGAAGAACTGTTAACTTTAAAGGGTTAAGTTTGGAGATATTTGAAGTGAAGACTTTCGCAAGTTGACTTTGGCATGCAGGCCTAAATCATAAAGTAAATGCTGACTCCTATTGGCCTCAACAGTAACATGGTCTATTGGTATTAGTATTAGAGTGAGCTATAATTCTTTAATAAGTGCCGCGTATCTAAATTTGATATGTAGAATCAAATCTAGGTAAGTGTTTTTTTGTTTTTTAGAAGTGTTATTCTTTCATCGGAATGTGAGGCTTTTAAACATTTGATGGCGGAAAGAAATAAGGTCGAAGACTCCGTATCATCGCAGTCCATTCAATTGTATCTCACTGTGATGCATTGCATCGTCTCCCATCGCATTGTATCACATTGTGTTCCATTGTGTCAAAATGTCACATGGTCTAAGTGGTAGTGATAAGCTCATGGTCCATAGTGACGTTATGGAAATAATGGGGCAGGTTGTTGCTGTTGGTTGGGGGTTTACGTCCTAGCAAGATGTAAGGTCATATCAGGACGGGTACCGACTTGTGACAGCACGCACTCATGGCGACTTTATAGTGCTGCCCCACTGGGAGATAAAACCAAGCCACCGACATCATGACCCAATCTCCTACTCATTCACATTATTCTGACACTGAGGTAACCAGTCTTCTCCCTATCCTAATAATGCAGAGCACCAGGTTAGGCAGCAACAAATATCAATCTTGTAAGTCATTGATTTTACTAGGATGGGATTCGAACTCCAGACCTTCCGCACGGGAAGCCTGTGCTCTTCCGGTGAAAGGGGGGCAGGTTATGGAGTAGATAAAAGATTCACCCCGTACTTGCAGTACAGGGGTGAATACCAACTCTACATAATTTATAAAAACTAGCGAAAAAGTGGGGAACTGAAATGAGAGCCTAAATTCACAATCTAAGAAGCAACATTTATTCTTTATGTATGTCTTCATATTTCTCTGCTACTTTTGAGTTGGAAAATGTAATAAAACATGTAGCTTAATAGACTATAAAATGAAATTGATGGCGTTCTATCGCCGCCATCTTGTCTCTTTGCATTCTCTGCCATTTCACCAACTTGGTGCCGATATAAGTAGCCATTTGATACTGGAACCAGAATGTCTACTTCCTGTTCCATACTAAAGCAGCTTCTTGCTTGCTTTTGGGGGGGTTCATAATCTTATGACGGTTACCGGCTGCAGAACTGCAACAATATAGAAAGGCCCCGATAAATCAGTCCAATCTTTAGTTGAAGATTAATCTTCAGGTGGGACTGTTGTAGAAGCTGGGGATGTCTTTACAACAGTCAAAATGATGAATCAGTCTGGTCGAGCGGTAGCAGATCACCTGTATCCATTAACAGCAGCAAGGGTTCAGGAGGAAGGGATGGGTAAAGGTGGGTTCAGCAGGTTCCAGCAACAAGAACAAAGCGGGAGAAACGATAAGGTAAAGGGCCGCACCCAAGCAAACAACTCCCTTGATCGGGGGAGAAGTAAGCCCAGGAGAAAAAAAGGGTAGAGTATAGGAAAGAGAAATGAGGAGAGTTGATTCAGAGGGCCGTCTCTATTTGCTCTATGGTGACCAGCCGGTGATCCAAAGACATGGACAGAGTAGAGTAGAAAGTGAAATGGTGGTGGACTCGTCCTCCTGGAACTCTTTTCAGACATAATCAAGGAGGAACATGGCCAGCGGAGAGGAGATAGAGAGAGGTGTGGACAAAGTGCAAGATAGCAAGTCTAAAGCAGTTTTCGACAGCTTTGATATAGGGTTGGTATTCACCCCTGTACTGGAAGTACGTGTGAATCTTTGATCTCGCTCCCAATAGCCGATGTCTACTTTTTGTGCTGGGGGTCGTTAAACAAACAAGTATCTTTGATCTAGTTATGGAGTAGTATTGTGTTGGCGTTGGTATGTTTGTACGAGTGTATATATGTGCGTATGTGTGTGTGTGTACGCAAGTATTAGTGCGCATGCGCATGCGTGTCCGTGAATAGATACACTTGTGTGTTTGTTTTCTTGGGTTTTACGTCCTAGCAACAGGTAATGTCATACCAGGATGGAATATGTGGGTGAGTGCAGTTGTGTTGGTGCATGTGCGTGTGTGTATGTGCGAGTGTATGTGCGTGTGTGTATGTGTATACGTGCGTGTGAGCTGCGGCTGCACCTGTGTGAGTATGTGGGCATGCAACGATGTGTATGTGAGTGTGTATGTTGGGGGGGTACGCGTGTGTATGTGCAAGTATGTACTGATGTGTGTGTCCGTCTGTGTGTGTCTGCGCGCGAACTAGGGTGAGTGGTGTGCATGCATGCGTGAATGTGCGTGCGTGAATGCATAAGCGCATGCGCATGTGTGTGTGGGGGTGTTTGTGGGTGTGGGTGGGTGTGTTTGTAGGGAGGGGGCGGGTGTGCGCATGTGCGTGTGAACTGAGACTGTACTCACGGCTGGGTTCACAAGGGAACGGAGACATTTGGTTCCTGTCAGTGATCCGAGCAGACGGTATTTAGCCCCGTCACTGATCACGCCGGGGCCCGCTTACCAACACACCCGCGCTGAACTGATGGTAGAACGGCGCCACCTTGAGAGCGACGCCTGTTTACTATTACTTGAGGCATGAGACTTGAGCGCCTCTGAGGTCAATGCACATTCCTGCGCTCCGAGGGACTCAAACCCCATCAAACCCCCATATTAGGCTACTCATTTAAACTGGAGCAATTGTGATCAGTAAAAATACTAAAAATGGAATTTACTGTTCACATTTTCACTCCATCTGTCTCTCTCTCACAATCTCACTCACACACTCTCTCTATCCATCTCTCTCTATGTCTCTCTCTATACACATATGTATATATTTATGTGTGTGTAGAATCAAATTCAGAAAGGCCTACTATTTTAGAAAATACATATAATATATATACAGTAAAACCTCTCTAAATCGACCGACCATTGGTCCGACTTTAAGTGGTCCATTTAGTGAGGTGGTCAGTTTAGGGAGTTAGAATATCCTTACAATTGTATTGTTGGGACCCAACTAAAGTGATCGATAACTGGGAGTGGTAGATCTGTGGAGGTGGTCGGTTAAAGAGGTTTTACTGTAATATATATAATATATAAATAGTCTATATAATATAATAGGCACGGAAGGAATTATTTTCTATATATATATATACATAAATAACTCTATATAATATAAGATATATAATATAATATATATATAGTAGATATATACAATATAATATACATACTGTAAAATTTCCCGATATTTGAGATATTGGTTAAGGTGTGAACTATTCTATAATAAATTACAAATGGTCTATATAATGGTAAATGGTATGTAAAACCAAAGGCATATAAGGTATATGTGGTGTTGGTGATCCATTTCTGGTTTAAGATAGAAATTGTGTATTATATTATCTGATTATATAGTGTGAGAGGGGCACTTCTTGAAATGTACAGAGTCTTTGGAACTCTGCTCACATACCCCCTCCCCCCCCCCCCAAGTGTTATTTATGGATCACTGCACACCAGACACAACAGGGCATTGTAGCCAGACATAACCATGCCTTGGTTACAAGGTTCTGGAATATCATTGGTAGATATTGACCAATTTCATATGACGTCAGCACGTCAGTGCGCACGCTGCTTGGCTGCAGGACAACATCTGGTCACACTGCAAACTCAATGGCTATAGCAATCTTCATAGAGAAAAGGTGAAATATATCTTAAATCAAACCACCTAGCCACAAACTGAACTGGAAGACATATAGAAAACATATTCAAAGAAGAGATTATATTAAATTTATAAGGTTAGGGCTCTGCCTTTCTATTAATTTTGAATAAAATCGATGTATTGCACTGCGTGTACCGGCACACTCAATGCATTGTCAATGGCAGTGAGCAATCTTCATACAGAGAAAGTGAAATATCTCTAAAACGAAACCACCTAGAGACAAACCGCTTGGTACACATCTAGAAAACATATTCAATGAATAGATTATATTAAATTTATAAGGTTAGGGTTCTGGATTTCTATTAATTTGGAATAAAATAAAAGTTTTGTACTGCACATACTGGCAAATTCAGTGCATTGTCAATGGCCGTGAGCAATCTTCTTACAGAAAAAGTGAATATCTCTCAAACCACACCACCTAGACACAAATCGATTGGAACACATATAGAAAACATATTCAACGAATAGATTATATTAAATTTATAAGGTTAGGTTTCTGCATTTCTATTAATTTTGAATAAAATAGACGTTTTGCACTGCGCGTACGGCAAACTCAATGCATTGTCAATGGCAGTGAGCAATCTTCATACAGAAAAAGTGAAATATTTCTAAAACCACACCACCTAGAAACAAACCGCTTGGAATCCATATAGAAAACATATTCAACGACTAGATTATATTAAATTTATATGGTTAGGGTTCTGGATTTCTATTAATTTTGAATAAAATAAACGTGTTGTACTGCGCGTACCGGCAAACTCAGTGCATTGTCAATGGCCGTGAGCAATCTTCTTACAGAAAAAGTGAAATATCTCTAAAACCACACCACCAAGAGATAAACTGCTTGGAATACATATAGAAAACATATTTACCGAATAGATTATATTAAATTGATATTTTTTTTTTTTTTTTTTTTGGTAAATATGTTTATTCTGCTGAATAAGTCTTTTGTCAGTGCCGAAGCACTGGTCTTCCAGCCATTTTTCAATTCAGGGTTATTTACACAAAAGGTATATAGAATAAGGTGTACAATACCTGTTGAATAGACAATTTGCACCATGTAACACAATGAAATTCTGAAAACCAAAAGTTATGGTTAGGCTTCTGCATTTCTATTAATTCTGAATAAAATAAACGTTTTACACTGCGCGTACTGGCAAACCCAGTGGCAGTGTGCCTTCGTTCTGCAGCCAAGCTGCACGCGCATACCCGATGTTTACAAACATTGAAAGGGGTCTATAGGAATGCCTGTTGCTGATTGGAGGTTTTTGATCAGGTGTGTACCACCATCTTGATTCTTGAAACTATAAATATAATAAAGAAGGGAGTCTAGCTCTCCTACTTTCACTCTATATCTGCTTTCCTTCCTTGCCTGTAGTGATTTCCTCTTAGCCTACCTACACAACTAAGACTGCCAGCACAGGACTTTACAAAATGGCGACCACGACGTGTTGAAACCACTGGGGTTTGAACCTACACGAGATAAGTAGTGACTATATTGACTGTGAGTTGTTAATATTTTGGTGTGTTTCTGTAGCATTTTACTTTATTTGTTATTTAATACTATAGCTAGTGCGTGTTACTATATTTAATGTATTAGTGGACTGGTGGTTAAATTAATGCACATGCTTTAATTTTGACGTTAGGGCTAGGACTACATTTTTTTTTTATAGACGATATTGTACTGGTAGTATTTTAATTTCACTTATATTGATGCTATTCTAAATTGTGAAAAGAACTTTTTATCGACTTTGACTGGTGGTTGATAGGTGTGGGTAGGTTAGTTTTTCTTCTATAGATTCTCCATTCTTTTTGCCTTGTAACCATGCCTTGGTTACAAGGTTCTGGAATATCATTGGTAGATATAGGAATGCCTGTTGCTGATTGGAGGTTTTTGATCAGGTGTGTACCACCATCTTGATTCTTGAAACTATAAATATAATAAAGACTGGAGTCTAGCTCTCCTACTTTCACTCTATATCTGCGTTCCTTCCTTGCCTGTAGTGATTTCCTCTTAGCCTACCTACACAACTAAAACTGCCAGCCGGGGACTTTACAATACATTTCTCGAGCCGTTTTCCAAGGGTTGGTTATATGCTGAAATACCGGGCGCAGTGGCCGAATCGGTAGGGCGCGGACCTCGCGCGCGGGAGATCGTGAGTTCAATTCCCGGTCGAGTCAAACTAACGGTTTATAAAAATTGATACCTCTTGCTTCCTAGCCTGGTGCTCGCCATTATTAGGATAGGGCAAGGACTTGTTAGTACAGTGTCAGGATAATGTGACTGAGTGGGATATCAGGTCATGGTGCTGGTGGTCGGGACTCTCAGTGAGGCAGCACTATAAAGTCGCCATGAGTGCGCACTGTCACAAGTCGGTACCCGTGCTGATATGACCTTAGCTATTGCCAGGACTTCCACAAAACTCCAACAACCAACCAACCTGTTTGTTTTGGGGGAGTTTTCAGTCGCATTGGTGTGCTGAAGGCTGCAAATCTGCAACACTGTATGGGCACTGCTGAAAGTGGTCCCATGTGGTCGGGAGTTGGCTTCCGATGGGTAGTGGTCAGAGAAATGGATGGGGTGGGGGGGCCTAAGAGCCCAACCACAGACCTCTGAGAGGGCCGTGGGAGGCTGGGTGGTTGGTGTGGTTTTACGCCCCAGTGTAAGACCCTAGGCCATACCAGGATGTGCACCGACTTGTGACAGCACGCGCACTCATGGTGACTTTATAGTGACCAACCTGTAACTTATAGTCTAGGTGCAGACAGGCTGTGCCAGACAAGACCCTGGGTATGGTTACTCTGTTGTACTTAGACAAGGTTTCACTTAGACACCTTGTGAATAGCATGTAGCAATATTTACCCGCTAAATAGAAAAGATTTTAAAAGTATAATTTCTACAAACCTCTCGAGCACAGATTTAATTAACAGAAATATTTCATGTTACACTTTTGTTGTGTGTGCTTTCGGAGTGTTTTGGGGTGGGGTTTTCTAATGGCTTATTTACCCTGTCCATAACAAATAAGTCGCACCGTACCTTGTTTTCATCGCTGAATAGCAATAGCCTCAATTTGGTAGTTGCCTTGTAATCTTATTAATATTATTAGTACTGTTATTATTTTATATATTTGTAATTATGATTCGATATATATTCCTAGCTAGAATACCCTTGATTGAATACATGCGTGTATGTACTAACAAACAATTGACAAATAAAACAGTCAGCGAACACTTGGTAAACATACCTTTGCGGGCGCGGCACTGTGACCAGGTGTTTGCCGTGTGCTGCATTCCTCATCCCCCTGGTGGCCGCTCCTCACACTAACACCCACCCACTCACCCAGCCACTCCCTGCTCACCCCAACGGTTGGTTAGTTGGTTGGTTGTTGGAATTGTACGTCCTGGCAACATCTAAGGTCATATCAGGATGGGTACCGACTTGTGACAGTGTGCACTCATGGCAACTTTATAGCACTGCCCCCCTGGGAAACCAGGCCACCAGCATCATAACCCGATATCCCACTCAGTTACATTATCCTCACACTGAGCTAACCAGTCCTTGCCTTATCCTATTAATGCCAAGCGCCAGGCTAGGAAGCGACAAGTATTAATTTGAAAAGTCATTGGTTTGACTCAAATGGGAACTGAACTCAAGATCTCCCACACGCGAGGCCTGTGCTCTATCGATTTGGCCACTGCGGCTGGTGTGGCGGTTTAGATTCCCAGTGGGTATTGAGTCTTCGCTCAGCGTTCTGCGCATGCATGAATTCGATTAACATGACCCGGGCGACTCGGGTCACCCGAGTTACTAGAAATTCAAATAGAACACAGCGAGTGGAGTTGACAAAAACAAGTACCGTGTGCTAAAAGTATTTTAGCTCAATAATATATATTTAGTGAATTGAAGAGTTACTGCCTTGACCACATTTATGCGTCAAAAAGTCACTCGGGTCACCCGAGTTGATTAATAGAATACGCTTAAATGTCTTTCAATTTTGACACATGCGCAGAACCCCCAGCGAAGACTCTAAACCCACTGAGAATCTAAACCGCCACACCGGTACCGACCCCGACGAGGGCTGTGAAAGTGTGACGTCTGAACACTTTGACTTCTGGATACTGAATGCTTTATTCCCCGTCAGGGGTCTAGACCTCTGGCACACTTAGTCTTGTGACATCATCTCATTTGCATATATTACAGATGTGTCTAGACGTCTAGCCGTCTAGACATCTCTTACGCATATATCACATCCCCCTCTCAAATTATTTCTGAGACATGAAATGTTTCAAAATCCCCATAAAACATACCAGGTTTACTCATTCATCATACAGTAATACAATAAAATATACAAGCACTTAACTTAAGCGAGTAGGCGTAAGTAACTTAAACCACAGGTTTAGCGAGTGTCCGAGCGCACTATGGCACTGAAGTCCTTTGACCTGCCCGCTGCTTAGCCTCCACAAAACACATTGTCCATAATGACACAATAAAAATACATATTCAGTTGTATTTTCTTTCCAATAACAAAACAATTACCATCACTAATAACTAGTCCATAGCAATATTATGATGGAATTATATATCAATATCAGTGGCCTGGCATCCGATGCTTGCATCTCGGTGCTCCGTGTTCACTGGTCACTGCCTCACCTTTTGCTTAGCTGGCCTGACGTTATGCGTGTCTTCATTACAGCCGGTTGTCTCTGTCGACGATCTGTGCATCTGTGCTTCTTGGCATCTGTGCAGTCGTGTCTGTGCCTCTAGGCATCCGTGCATTTGTGGGCCATCACTTAGGGCCCTGGCCTCCAATCTGTCCATTCAGATATGGCGTCTGCTTGCTTGTCTGTGAGTGGTCCGATCCTGTCTCGGTCAGCGAGCGCGATGGACATATTGGCGAAAACCTTTTACGCTTCTTCGCCAGCGACGTGAAGAAAGATGCAGCATTGCACTCATTCTGTCTTCAATATGATACTTGCAGCAGTGGTGTATATGTCATATGCTCTGATCCATGTTTTCCAGTTCGATATTGCGTTGTTGCTGAGGACAAGCTGACCTGGTGGCCTAAGGCCTGGCAGTGTGTTAGCGGACGGCATTGTTCCTCATCTGACACCATGTGAAAGTAGACGTCTGGATACTGAATGCTTTATTCCCTGTCAGGGGTCAAGACCTCTGGCACACTTAGTCATGTGACGTCATCTCATTTGCATATATTACAGACATGTCTAGACGTCTAGCCGTCTAGAGTCCTAGACGTCTCTTACGCATATATCACAAGGGCGATTCGCTTTAACCAGCGGTGCTCCTTCCACACCGCATGTCATCACCTAGATCTCCTCTTTTCACAAAAATTGACTCTGGCCATTTAAACCACGTTTCTTTTTCACGTCACAGAGAGACAATCCTAATATATCAGAGCGCAACTGTTTCTTTAGTAAATATTGGCAGTTTTATATAACGAATGACATTTAATTTAACCAAACAAACATTGTATATTCTTTTCTTCGTCTTTCTAAATAGCTAGCATTTTTAACAATTAAAGTGTGATTAAATGATGGCAGGACATATTGAATTTAGAAAGATGAATGCAGAAGATATTGCCCCACGGCAGGTAATTTATATTCTCGACAAGAAAATGAAAGCACTATCATTACTGAATGGCATTATTTGAAGTAAAACCAGAAATAATAAAAGAGACAACAATGTGTGTGTGTATATACACAAACTTCCGAGCCAGTGTCGCGCGAAAGCCACGGATGGGTAGAGGGCGGAGTGAAGGATGCCGGTAACCCCCTCCCCACACCCAGGAAATGGGTGGGGGGGGGGGGGGGGTAGGAGCAGGACACTACAAACATTATTACAGGTGATAAGAGTCTTATCACTATCCATATATATATATTGTTATCATAATAAAAGAGATAAATGGTAGTATTTTGCCGGGCCACCGAAAAAAGTTTAGATTAACCGATCGTTTGGTTTAACCGAGTTTGGTTTAACGGTGATATACTGTATATACATACAAAAACAATCATCAAAGTGTCCACATACATTGTATATTATATTCATAATGCACCCGTGTTTTTGCCAAAGCCAAGTCCAAGTCGAAGCCAAAGTTGGCTAAACCAATGATTGGTTAATCCAAACAAATTTCTAGGGTACCTTCAAGTTTGCCTTAACGGGGTTATAATGTAAATGTATTTTTTTCTGTTTGGTTTAACCGAGCTTGGTTTAACGGTGTTGTACTGTAAGTGGTTAGATAGATCACCGGAATTATTCATTTTTATTTGTTTTCCTGAGGGGTTATCCAAAGGTTTTAACATTATATTTCCAAGTTCCCCCTTTAAATTAGATGTCACAACAAACTAAAGTAAAGTACATTTTAAACATGAACCGCATATTGCAGAAACTTGTAACCATCCAATTATGCACCTTTAAGAAGAACAACGTACATACAAGAGTAGACAACGTAAACAAGGTTATGCTAGTGCATGGTTCAATTTGCACATGCTACAATAATTGTCAATTTTATTTATTTTGATTTTGTTGGGACTATTACATAAACAAACTTCAAAGGAACCTCCCCCCCCCCCCCCCCCCCCCCCCCCACACACACCTCCCCCGTAACCCTCCCATAGACTTCACACAGGGTTGACACAAAACCGACAGAAACTGAGATGTAAGTGGTCGCCATGTTTATTTGGCGGCTACTAAAAACTGCGCGTGCGTACCATAATCAGGAACCGGAAATAATATGTGAATCAAAATTATTCTGGGGAGATCTTGTAAATATAGTGCTGCTCCACTGGGAGACCAGGCCGCCAGCATCATGACCTGATATCCCACTCAGTCACATTATCATGACACTGAGCCAACTACTCCTTGCCCTATCCTAATAATGCTTAGCACCTGGCTAGGAAGTGACAAGTATACATTTTGAAGTCATTGGTTTGACTCGACCCACATTTGAACCCACAAACCGATGGGTTCATATCCCGCGATCTCCCAGAACAGGAGACGGATGCTCAACTCATTTGGCCATCAGCACCTCCTTGTGGCTGCAAATCCCAAAAGGAAATCCTAAAAGTTGATGCGGTGATAACCAACTTTAGAACCCCTCCCCCGAAGCGGCACTGCTTTTTAGACAAAGATTTGCATAGTCCAATAAAAACATCAAATTTTCAAAAGCAAAACACTTACCTCGCTTTGAACCTACATATCCAACACAAATACTGATGCACTTAATAAGCAGTTGGTTAAGTCAATTTAATCAAACCTGTTATTGCTAAAGCCTATGGAGTCAAAGTTTTGGCAAGCACGCCAAAATTAATTTAGCATATTTAGATCTACGCTTCAAATATCGCCTAATTTGGTCATGTTAAAGCAAAGTTACTTCAAACAAAAGTAAGATAGATTATAATGATCAACCTAATTCAGTGAAAACTCTCTAAATCGACCAACTTTGGGACCGGCTTTAGGTGGTCCATTTAGGGAGGTGGTCGGTTTAGACAGTTAGAATATGATTAAAATGGTATTGTTGGGACTAAAATAAAGCTATCGGTATAGGGGAGTGGTCGATCTGTGGAAGTGGTCGACTAGAGATGTTTTACTGTATGTTTATCTCAGAAAATGACAGAAATTTTAAAACTATCAGATTATGCAACTTTAACTCTGCAATGAACACTCTCCCCCCCTCCCCCTCATTCCCTTCCCATTCCCTCTCCCCCCCCCCTCCCCCACAGACTCACACTGTCGGTTTGATCTAAGTGTTCAAACTGCCCTCGTGTCATCATGCTGGAATGCCCCGCATTAACCAGGCAGATGTTCGGTGCCAGACTCACACTTGTGAATCAGCTAGGATCAACTGTTACGCAGGACATAACAGGCTTACCCTATTGTTAAACAGCTATGTCCCGGTCACATACACGTTAGTGAATGTAGTTGAACGTAGTTAAACATAGGATAGATTAACATGGGTCAAACGTGGTGTAAGCACATTAAACTATGGTGAAAAACGTTAAGGTATGGCAGGTTTTGGTACAGATAAATATGTTATGGCACAGATGCCGGTATGCTCAAGTATGTTCAAGTATGGTCAAGTACGTTCAAGTATGTTCAAGCATTTAAAACATTTCAAGTATGTTCAAGTACTTCAACTACATTCAAATACGTTCAAATACGTTCAACTACATTCAACTACGTTCAACGTATGTTAGCCTCCACTACAGTTAACTACGTTCAACTATGTCCAATTACGCTAAAGTACGCTAGAGTATGCTAGAGTATGCTAGAGTACATTAAGACTATGGAGACTTCACCACAGTACATTAGCCTCTAACGTAGCGCTCTTTTTAACATGTCCAAAGATTAAGTCGGAACTCATCGCCCACCCACGTTATTACCAAGTTAGCCTGATGGAGAAGTATGGATGCCGGATCAAATCTCTGTAAGTATTTTGGTTTAGAAAATGTTATGCTTTTATTGGACTTTACAACGAGTGGTCCACAATACTGGTTCATCAAAGGCTGTGGGATGTGCTGGCCTGTCTATGGGAAAGTCCATATAAAAGACCCCTTGCTGCTTATCGGAAAGAGTAGTCTATGTGGCGTTGTTAAATAAAACAAGCTTTACTTTTTTGTATTGCACTTTGCAACTCTAAAGAATCACAGATTTATACAGCCATCTATATTATTCGAGAATTGGACCAGTTGAAGCTAGGCCTAAGTATGTTGTTCGCTCTCCCCCCACCCCCCCCCCCCCCCCCCCTCCAACCCTCCACACACACACCCTCCTCCATATGTGGGAGGTACGTCCCTGCCCTTGTGAAATACATGAGTCAGTCTTGTGTACTGTGTCTTCTTTCCGCTGAATATAAACATTAACCAGACTCCCATCAACGGCTCCATTGTTGACTACCCTCAAACTCCCAGCAGCCTGGAATCCAAGATGGCGGCGTTCACTGGGAGGGCCAAGCACCCAACCCCCAAACCCCCCACAATCTCACTCGGCCAGTAGCTTGTGCGTTTCAGTGAAGATGATGCAATACACCCATGTTAAAGACAGATAGTCATTTGACTAGTGGTCCCAACCAGTGGTCCACAACTGGTCCATCAAAGGCTGTGGTACGTGCTGTCCTGTTTGTGGGAAAGTGCATATAAAAGATCCATTGATGCTTATCAGAAAGAGTTTTATATCCTGGCAACATCTAAGGGCAAATCAGGATGGGTACCGACTTGTGACAGTGCACACTCATGGCGACTTTATAAATGCTGCCACACTGGGAAATCACGCTGCTGGTACCATGCTCCAATATCCCACTCAGTCACATTATCCTGACACTGAGCTAACCACTCCTTGCCCTATCCTATTATTGATGAATGTTAGGCTAGGAAGCGAGAAGTATCAATTTTATAAGTCATTGATTTGACACGACCGGGAACCAAACTCACGATCTCCCGCACGCGAGGTCCGCGCTCTACCGATTCGGCCACCTCGCCCAATTGTGTCCTATTGTTTGGACCATCTAACTCTACTCTGTCCCTGTCTTCACTTTAATCAACTGCGCGATATTTTTCCGGTCAAGCACGGTCTGATTAATGCAAGACGAAAGCATTTTAATTAATATTATTGCGTGGAATTCATGTCCCAGGTATGTGTGGGGAGTATGTGTCGGGGGGGGGCGGGGGTTGAACTCTTTTGGGTGTTTTTTCTCTTTAATGCTTAAAGTTGCATATCGTGATGGTTTTGAGTTTCTGACATGTTTCTTAAAGCTGCATAGTCCGATGAAATCATCAAATTTTCAAAACCAAAACAATGATCTAAATTTGATTCTACATATCTAGCTTAGGTACTGATGCACTTATTAAGCATTTGTCGCCACACAGAAGGGAATAGTGAGGCAATTGAATAGATCATGTTACTGCAGAATGCTATGGTGTCAGAGTTTTGGTGAGCTTGTCACAATTAACTTTGCATGGTTGCACTTCAAATATCTCAGATGTTAGCCACTTCAAATAAAAGTTACGTCAAGCTAAAGTAAGGTACATTATAACGATCAACCTAATGCATTATCTCAGAAAATTTCTGAAACTCAAAACCATCGGACTAGGCAACTTTAATATATATATATATATATAAGGTTGATTGTTATGATCTAATTATGACCTTGAATTAATTTGCATTATAAATGGTTAACTTTGGGGATATATTTTAAGTGAAAACATGCTAAATTAATATTGGCATGCATGTCTAAATTCTGACATTATAGGATTCAGTAGTAAAATGATCTATCTTAAATTGACTTTGTGTGCCATTCTATGCTTAATGACTGTATCCGCATCTTAGTTGGTTCAAATATAGGTCGGTCACTGTAAGGTACACACAATGTTCTGCTTTCATCAAACTATGTAGATTTAAGAAATACAGAAATTAGCTTCTAGTGGGTTTAAAAAAAAAAAATTCCTTTGAAAGACTTAACCTAGCTTCATCAAATATAGACAGACCCCTTTCAATGTTTATAAACATTGTGTATGCGCCCGCACCTTGGCTGCAGAACGAAGCACACTGCCATTGAGTTAGTCGATACGAGCAGTGTAGCACATCGATTTTATTCAAAATTAATAGAAATACAGAACCATAACCATATAAATTTGATAGAATCTTTTCGGTTAATATGTTTTCTGTGTGTGTGCCAAGCGATTTGTTTTTATGTGGTGTAGTTTGAGAGATATTTCACATTTTCTGTATGAAGATTGCTCACGGCCATTGACAATGCATTGAGTTTGCCAATATGTGCAGTGCAACACGTCAATTTTATTCAAAATTAATAGAAATGCAGAATCCTACCCTTATAAATTTAATATAATCTTTTCGGTGAATATGTTTTCTATAGGTGTGCCCATCGGTTTGTTTCTAAGTGGTGTAGTTTTAGAGATATTTCACATTTTCTGTATGAAGATTGCTCATAGTCAATGAGTTTGTAGTGTGACCGTGTGTAGTCCTGTAGCCAAGCTGAACGCGCACTGACCTAAATACCCATGGTGACATCATATGAAATAGGTCTATATAGTGCTGTCACCCAGATAGGATGGTAAAATGAGTTGATCGCTCACTTCCCAAAATGGCAGGTCATGGGTTCGAATACCAGTCGATTCAAATCAACAATGTTCACTGCTAAAGCTGCATATTCTGATGAATGTGTCACATTTTCAAAAGCAAAATACTGCATTTGATCCTACATTAATTAAGAATTTGTTGCTGTATAGAATAGAATACCAAGTCAACTTAATCAAATCTGTTACTGCTGAACCCTGTGGTGTTCAGAATTGCGATGTGCACACTAAAAACTAATTATGCATGGTTTCACATCAAATATCTGCAAAGTTGGCCAGTTAATATAGAAGGTATTTATGGTAGATATTAAAGATCGATCCAACATTTATCTTAAAATATGGTAAAAACTTAAAGCTGCATAGTCCGATAAAGCATCGCATTTTCAAAAAGAAAACAATTATCTAGAATTGATTCTACATATCTAATATAGATGCTGGTTCACTTATTAAGCCTTTGTTGCCACATAGAAGGGAACACCAAGCCAATTCAATAGAACCTGTTACTGCAGAAGCCTATGGAGTCAAGAGTTTTGGCATGCTTTCCCAAACTAATCTTACATGTTTGCACTTCAAATATCTCAGAAATTAGCCATTTAAAATAAAAGTTAATTCAAACTAAATTACAGTAGATTATAACGATCAATTTAGTATATTTATCTCAGAAAAAATGGCAGAAACTCAAAAGCATCGGTCTATGCAACTTTAAAGCAACCTTAATCTGCCAAACTAGGACGTGAACATCCTGTCAATCTAACAAACGGCGTCCCATAGGGAAAGGGGTCTACATCTTAGACTATTCTGTACGACGTGAGAGAGGAAGAGAGGAAGAGAGGAAGAGTGAGAGGGAAAGGGGGTGAGAGAGTGAGAGGGAAAGGGGTCCTCTACATCTTAGACTAGTCTGTACGACGTGAGAGAGGAAGAGGGGAAGAGTGAGAGGGAAAGGGGGTGAGAGAGTGAGAGGGAAAGGGGTCCTCTACATCTTAGACTAGTCTGTACGACGTGAGAGAGGAAGAGAGGAAGAGTGAGAGGGAAAGGGGGTGAGAGAGTGAGAGGGAAAGGGAGTGAGAGCGGGAGGGAAAGAGGGGCACTGAGAGGGAGTGAGAAGGAAACAGGGAGGGAGGAAGAAAGGGGTGAGAGGAAGAAAATGAGAGAAGGGAAGAGGGAGAGGGAGAGGGAGGGGGAGAGGGAGAGAGAGGAGAGAGAGGGAGTTCTGGAGGGAGGCATGGAGAAAATAAGAGCGGGGGGGGGGGGGGAGAAAGAGGGAGGGGGGGGGGAAATGAGAGAGGGGAAAGAGGGAGGGAGGCATGGAGATAATAATAGGCGGAGGGAGAAGGAGGGAGGGAGAGATGGAGAAAATGAGAGAGGGGAGGGAGAGAGATGGTGAGAAGGAGAAAATAAGAGGGGTAGGGAGCAAGAGAGGGGAGAAGAAAAGGTATGAGATGGTGGAATGAGCATGGTTTCTACCTGTTAATGTCAGAGCAGTGGGAGGACATGGTATCACTCATAATTAAATACGCATCCTACCCCACCCACCGCCACCGCCACACCCACACACACACCCACCCCCACCGCCTAGCTCGCCTTGCATTCATACCCGTGGTCCGCACAGACTGCCCAACCCATCCGCATCACATCACCACTGCACCGGCACGTACGGTGCGGGTGTGTGTGTGTGTGTGTGGGGGGCGGGGGGGGGGGGCATGAGTCAAGATGGTCAGACTGACATTGCCAAGTTCTGTAAGATGCTCGGCTGTTGACATCTCACATTACATGTACCCACGCTCTGGTTCAAACACGAGACTCGTGTAGATAGAGTTATGGCGGCAAGATGGCTGCAAACAGAGCGCCCCCTACTCACACCCACACCCACACCCACACCCACACACGGTAACACAATGTATACCCTACCGACATACACCCAACACACACCACCCTATGTACCCTACACACATGGCACATACAATCTATACCCTACCAACATACACCCAACACACACCACCCTATGTACCCTACACACATGGCACATACAATCTATACCCTACCAACATACACCCAACACACACCACCCTATGTACCATACACACATGGCACATACAATCTATACCCTACCAACATACACCCACCACACACCACC
The DNA here is from genome assembly GCA_030323885.1 of Branchipolynoe longqiensis. Taxonomy (NCBI): domain Eukaryota; kingdom Metazoa; phylum Annelida; class Polychaeta; order Phyllodocida; family Polynoidae; genus Branchipolynoe; species Branchipolynoe longqiensis. Next base: position 94,194,183 of record CM059187.1, read on the forward strand.
CTATGTACCCTACACACATGGCACATACAATCTATACCCTACCGACATACACCCAACACACACCACCCTATGTACCCTACACACATGGCACACACAATCTATACCCTACCGACATACACCCAACACACAATATACCCTACACACACGGCACACACAATCTATTCCCTACCCCCCCACTACATCCTCACATTCACCCTACCCACACACACACACGGCACACACAATGTAAACCCTACCGACATACACACACCACACTATATACCCTACACACACAGCACACACAATCTATACCCTACCAACATACACCCAACACACAATATACCCTACACACACGGCACACACAATCTACACCCTACCCCCCACTACATCCTCACATTCACCCTACCCACACACACATGTCACACACAGTCTATACCCTACCGACATACACCCAACACACACCACACACCACACTATTTACCCTACAGACACGGCACACACAATCTATACCCTACACCCCCCACCCACTACATCCTCACATTCACCCTACCCACACACACATGTCACACACAGTTTATACCCTACCGACATACACCCAACACACACCACACACCACACTATTTACCCTACAGACACGGCACACACAATCTATACCCTACACCCCCCACCCCACTACATCCTCACATTCCCCCTACCCACACACACATGTCACACACAGTCTATACCCTACCGACATACACCCAACACACACCACACACCACACTATTTACCCTACAGACACGGCACACACAATCTATACCCTACACCCCCCCACCCACTACATCCTCACATTCACCCTACCCACACACACATGTCACACACAGTTTTATACCCTACCGACATACACCCAACACACACCACACACCACACACTATTTACCCTACAGACACGGCACACACAATCTATACCCTACACCCCCCACCCACTACATCCTCACATTCACCCTACCCACACACACATGTCACACACAGTTTATACCCTACCGACATACACCCAACACACACCACACTACACACTATTTACCCTACAGACACGGCACACACAATCTATACCCTACACCCCCCACCCACTACATCCTCACATTCACCCTACCCACACACACATGTCACACACAGTTTATACCCTACCGACATACACCCAACACACACCACACTACACAATCTCTACCCTACAGACACGGCACACACAATCTATACCCTACACCCCCCACCCACTACATCCTCACATTCACCCTACCCACACACACATGTCACACACAGTATATACCCTACCGACATACACCCAACACACACACCACACACATCACAACTATATTTACCCTACCAGACACGGCACACACAATCTATACCCTACAACCCCCACACCCACTACAATCCTCACATTCACCCTACCCACACACACATGTCACACACAGTTTATACCCTACCGACATACACCCAACACACACCACACTACACACTATTTACCCTACACACACGGCACACACAATCTATACCCTACACCCTACCCCCACTACATCCTCACATTCACCCTACCCACACACACACGGCACACACGATCTATACCCTACGACATACACCCAACACACACCACACACCACACTATTTACCCTACAGACACGGCACACACAATCTATACCCTACACCCCCCCACCCACTACATCCTCACATTCACCCTACCCCCACACACACGGCACACACAGTCTATACCCTACGACATACACCCAACACACACCACACACCACACTATTTACCCTACACACACGGCACACGCAATCTATACCCTACACCCTACCCCCCACTACATCCTCACATTCACCCTACCCACACACACACGGCACACACAGTCTATACCCTACGACATACACCCAACACACACCACACACCACACTATTTACCCTACACACACGGCACACACAATCTATACCCTACACCCCCCACCCACTACATCCTCACATTCACCCTACCCACACACACACGGCACACACAGTCTATACAGTACCGACATGCACCCAACACACACCACACTACACAATCTCTACCCTACCCCTCATCACACACACATTCACCCTACCCACACACACCACCCTACACACATACACAACAACACAATATATACCCTACCCCACCACACCCTCACACTCAACACACACACCACACTGTCTATATACCCTACCGCCACCCACAGTCACATTCACCCAACACACACCATACTAAACAATATAGTTTGACTCGGCCGGGGATTAATCCTAATACCTCCCGCACGGAAAGCGGGAGCCCTACCTACTCTGCCTTCCCGTCCGCTTCTCCAGGGAGTGGTCACAATAGACTGACTGTTCCATTTGGTGATGCACTCTTTCCCGAGATCACACACAAGCACATAAATTAATTTGGTCGGTTTAGAGAGGTAGAATATCGATACAATGGTATTGTTGGGACCCAAATAAAGCGGTCGATATAGGGGATGGTCGATCTGTGGAGTGGTCGGTATAGAGAGGTTTTACTATATATATATATATATATATACATACAGTAAAACCTCTCTAAATCAACCGACCTTGGGACCGACTTTAAGTGGTCAATTTAGGGAGGTGGACGGTTTAGGGAGGTAGAATATGGTCACAATGGTATTGTTGGGACCTAAATAAAGCAATCGATATAGGGGAGTGGTCAATATGTCCAGGTGGTCGGTTAGAGAGGTGTTACTGTATATACATATATATATATATATATATATATATATATATGTATATAAAATTTGAAATAAAAACCTGTGATCCCTCCGACTCTGATAAAAACGACTTAGAATAGAAGAGGCATCTCGCAACACCCTCCTGGGTCAAACTCAAACACACTGCTGTCAGTGAAGCAATCTGTTTCAACACTACATAAGGGTGGATGTGATGTTGTCATCACTTATATAAGTACAAAGGTGTCCCGTGCACACTCCTCTGAGTTAATTATTTATTTGGTGTTTTGTGTGTGTGTTTGCACTGTTTCATTAGATCTTCGGTGATGGGCATCATACATAAAACAGAGTGCATTCGGGGTAGCTTTATAGTGCTGTACCAGTGAAATACCATACCACCGGCATTATGGCCCAACAAATCGTCCTGATGCTGAACCAAAGAGGCCATGCCCTATCCTCATAATGCTCAGTGTCAGTCAAAGTATCAATGCTTGCAAGTATATATAGCTTCACTCTGTCAGAGATCGAACCCACTTATTCACACGCACAAGAATGTGAGACTATAACACCAGTCCCATCTCGCCTGCTCATGTGAATTGGATTAAGCAATATGGTAATATGAATGTCTTTTCCTAATTACAATCTAAATATTGTTGCGCCCGGTAGGGACAATGATCGCCGGTTGTGGCGCCACCGGTCATGAGCATTAAGGCGGAGGAGGCAGTATGTAAAATAATCGGTACAATAGATAACAGTAAGTCCCTTCCGCGCCTCTATACTCGCATAATACCTTATGTATCATATATAATATGCATGTGCATTCAGTGATAATCCCCGATTATCACTTATGATTATCACCTACGATAATTGGGAGTGTCTCCCGGCCACTCAACATCACCATTCACTCTGGCGATGTGCTCAGATGCGTCTGGCCTGCTGCTGTTCTCTCTCTATATATATATACAGTAAAATCTCTCTAACCGACCAGCTGTACAGATCGACCACTCCCCTATATCAATCACTTTATTTGGGTACCAAACGATCGCCCATTGGAACGATAAATAAACTCCCTAAACCGCCACCTCCCTAAATGGACCATTTAAAGTGGATCCCATATATATTATATATATATATATATATATATATATATATATGTGTGTGTTTGTGTCACTACCTACCCTGACACTCAGGGATATGTTAGGACGAGGAGATGACCAAATGTATCTGATTGATGATTGAAATGTCCCCTGCTCAATCAATGAAGGTAAGAACAATTACAATAATGAGGACAACATACAGGATCCTTTCTAACAGAAGCAATTCTGAGGTTCCGCAAGATGAAACCACAGTACAGTATTTTTTTTAACCTAATAATTCACCACGCAATATGACAACAATACAGTCAGATAAACCCAGAGCGGGGTTTTCCAATTCCCAAAATGACCCCCACCTTGTGTGCGTGTGCGGTTGCGGCGGTGCAGACGAAGACGATCAGCAGCGATTCTGATCTCCTTGGTTCTTCCATGGCGAGGGGAGGGAGGAGACCCCGCATCGACCAAGAATCCCACCCGGTCCTCCTCCGCCTGCCCCGACACCCCCAGCTCCTCCTCCTCCTCCTCCTCCTCGTTCCGGCCCTGCACTTCCGCCTTTGTCCCCGTCTCCCGCCCCTCCACCTGGTGGCCAGCGTCCGCCACCGGAAGCAACTCTTGTTGCGCCGAGCAAGCCGGCGACGCCATGGCGACCAACAAGCCGAGGAGGGTCCACAGAAGGAGCAGCCCGGCGGGGGCGGTACCGGTGACGGCCGCAGATGGCCCGGGCAGTCCAGTCGACAGGCGCATGTCGCCGTGTTGGGAGTCCTTTCTGATCCTCTCTGTGCTTATCAGCGGCTGTCACTAGTCAGCAGGCAGACAGACAAACAGGCCGGTAGACATGCAGACAGACAATCAGGCAGACAGGCAGATAGATAGACATGTAGACTGTCAGGCAGGGTATGCTGTCTCGGGTTGTCACGTCAGACACAGACGAGATCTCGTCGCCTTCTGCCGACACTGCCAATAGTGAGTGGCCGCATGGTACTGGTACTGGTAGGCTGGTGGTGCTGGCTGGTTGTGGGAAGAGGTGAACTACGCTTGATAACTATATCCCACCACCCACCTCCTCCTCTGCCTACCCCCTCCCACACACACCCCACCTCCCTTCACACACCAACACCAACACACACTGGGTGGGTGGGTGGTGAAGAGGTGAACTATACTGCTCGAACTATCCACCCACCCACCCACCCCGCCCTCACACTGTCTACCTCCCTCAGCACCCCACCCCCCACCACCAGCACACACCCCGACACACACGCACCTCTCTGGGTGGTTCTCGTCCACACATATGTATTCACGTTCGGCAACGTGCAGTCACGTGGGTAGGGAGAGTTTGTGGAGTATCGGCCATTCGACGACTGGAAATCGCCAAAATATGTTATACAACGTATACTATATTCACAAGTCTATCCCCGGCAGAATGTATATCCCCGGCAGAATTCGTTACCGTTTTCTTCCGTATTATATATACATATATATTATACATAATAATACTTAATATATATTAGGTGAGTAAGGTTTCTCCACGCTATCAGGTGCGATATATAACAAAGTAATTCCCTTCAATGCCGGTATCCTCGAATACTGCGCTATACATCACATAATATCTATAATGTGTATCATATATCATTGTATTGTATATATATTAAATATTATATATATGATATATATCATGTATATGATATATTATATCTATTATATATAATATATATTATATAAGTTATATAATATATATATTATATGTGCAATATAATCTATTATATAAATATAAAATGGCGGGTGAGGTTATTATAATATTATTTATTATCCTATGATCTTATAATATTATTTATTATCACTACGATCAACCTCACACCGACAACAACAAAAACCTGCCATGTTTGGTTAGTGAAACTAGCCCGCCCCTACAAAGGTGTCCCGTCCCGCCTTCCCCCGCACGCTGCGGCGGTGCGCGGAACCAGGCAGGCTGTTGTCGACGCACCGGGAGAAGCCCACGCTCCACTGACGGCATCTGGTGGTAGGCAGCCCCCGCCGCACCACACCCACCCACCCGACCGGCCCCCTCCCGCCCACCAGACCCACCCAGCGCACAATTTCTTGGCACTTCATTCTTCTGCCAATAAAAAAAAAATGTTTTAAACAAAAAAAAACACCAAAGTTGCTGGTATTATCACAAGGAAGCCCCCCCCCCCCTCCCTCCCTTCCCCCCCCTCTCTCATTCCCCCTTCCTCTCTCCCCTCCCTCCCCTCCCTCCTTCCTCCCTCTTCTGCCCTCTCCCCTCCCTCCCCGCCTTCCTCCCACTCTCTCCTTCTCTCCCCATCCACCCTCTCTCCTTCTCCCCCCTCCCCCTCCCCCCTCCCCCCTCCCACTTCCCCTCACTCCGGCTATGTCTATCTGCTGTGAAACATCCGACCCGAGTGAGTGGTTACTGATGCAGACCATGTCAAGTCTTGACATTAGGTTTGTTTAATATACTTAAAGGCACACATGAGTTTGTAAGTTTGTAAGTATGTGGTGTGGCAGGTTAAATATCTCATGGGTGGGTAGTAAAAGTGTACGCTCGGGCTTTCTATCGACAAACTGTCTAATGGTGAAAATGATATGCAGTATAAATCTTCAAGGAAAGTTGAAACAAATTATATCCCTATACCAGTTGGTTGGTTGTTGGAGTTTTACGTCCTAGCAACAATTAAGGTCATATCAGGATGAGTCGGTTGGTTGGTTTGTTATTGGAGTTTTACGTCCGGGCAACATCTACAGTCATATCAGAATTGGGTACCGACTTGTGACAGTGCACACTCATGGCGACCTTATAGTGCTGCCCCATTGGGAGACAAGGCCACCAGCACTATGACCTGATATCCCACTCAGTCACATCACCCTGACACTGAGCCAACTAGTCCTTGCCCTATCCTAATAATGTCGAGCGCCTGGCTAGGAAGCGACAAGTATCAATTTCTACGTCATCGGTTTAACTCGACCAGGGTTTGAACCCATGGGTTCGATTCCCACGATTTACCAAAACGGGGGACGGACGCTCAACTCATTCAGCCATCCCATCTGGTCTATGCCTATACCCTGATACCATGATGATGCTCTCTACATCGCCTACTGTTTCCAATTGATCGGTCACCCTGCCAAGTGCCTATCATAGCTCAGCGTTTTGCAGATAAAAGTAGTTTTAGTTGTTATTTATCTCAATAGTACTAGGGACAACTGCTCGCCCTTAAGGCTTTTACTTTGAACGATTGGGTCTTACACCCTAACAACAACTGAAGTCAGGCCCAGAAGGCTAAATTGCTTGATTAGTTGATTGGTTGAGTGATATGTTGATGCTACTTCCACCTTCAATATTTGCACAGTACATTTTGTTGTCAGAACAAACAACCTCTTAATCCCATTTTAATCATCTAAATACATTTTTTTTTTTTACTAAATGTATTTTATTCATTGAATAATATCTCTTGTCGGCACCAGAGCACTGGTCTTCCGGATTGTTTTTTCTCTCTCTCCTGGAATACATATTTTCCCACCAGATGGCGTTGTCGAGGTATGGGTTTAGTAGTGTTGGTAAAACAGGCTGGTCACTGCTCTTCCCAGCCTCTAGGGTTGCCGGCATCTGGCCGCTCTGACCCCCGGGGAGGCCCTCACCTCACCACCCGGCACTCGGGACACGGGGCACACAAAGGGCTCCTGTCCTCTCCACACTTACCCACCCACCCACATACTCACACACATACACACACGCACTCTAACACTCACTCACACATACATTCACCCACATACATACTCACACGCTCTCACACTCACTCACACTTACATTCACCCACATACTCAGAGAGAGACACCCACCCACACATGCGCCACTCACTCACACATGCATTCACCCACATACATACTCACACAGACACCCACCCACACACACACTAACACATACATTCAGACTCACATCTACACTCACCCCACACACATTCACACATACTGACATGTACACTCTCTCACCAACACACACCACCACTTATACACACTCACACCCATACACACTCACATAGCCATTCACACCCACACCCACACCCACAGTCTCTCACACCCACCTACAACTAACACAGCCACTCACCCACTCACACCCATTCACACTCACCCTCACCTATCCACACCCACCCTCACACACACTCGAATACACACACCCAAATACACATATATCCCCTCTCACACCCACAATTACACTCACCCGCCCACTCACATTCACACTCACACATGCTTACACCCACACACCCATTACACACTCATCCACACCCACTCACACCCACCTACCACTCAAACAGCCACTCACACATATACCTGTATAGATGTATTCACTTATACAGTGTGCTCATAACAGATATTGGTATATGTGTATACACATATATAATATATGTATTTATACCTATATGTGTATAATTAATTCCACATAAAGGCACAATAATAAGAGTGGGTTGAAGCTATATATAATATCTGGCTAAAGGTAAAAATCGCGGGCAGAGTGACTGAGTGTGGCCAGCCAAGTTACCGCATTTGCGGACAGGGGGCGCCACAATCGAGTTGGTTGCATAGTCGATGAACACTTAATAGTAAGAGCAGTACAATGGACGAGAAGGATGTGAAAGCTTCCGATTAATTATAGGTGTATAATGCTTATACATCACATATATGTATGTGTATATATACATATGATTAGTGCGCGAGTGACAGTTTCGCGCCACTGGTGAAGGTTGGGCCGGTGGTGGCGCCACCAGTCACGTGGGTGGGTCGTTCATAAAGTAGTCCACAGCATCGGATTGGTTAACAATAATATGATCCTTTAAGAAACATTGCTGGCGCGCCTTTATTTTTTAATTTTTAATTTTATTTTTGTATTGAGGGCAAAAGAAAGCTAATACATGGAATTGTAGAGCATCAATGTCACTTATACTTGCATAATTCTTATACATCACATATACATCTAGATACTGTGGTTACTTAGACAATGTGTTTAGAACATATCTATATATATATATATGTATATATATATATATATGTGTTTAAACATATGCTTATATATATATATATATGTGTATACTCTATTATTTATATATGTATGGTGTGAGTTATGTATGTTGCGTGATGCGTGTTGAGTACAGCATGTATTTGCTGAGGCTACTTCTGGGGATAGTTTACAAGGATATGCGATTATGTGACGTTTTCCACTTTCGTCCGGCTTAACCAAATATTAATCAGAAAGCCACTCGGTAAATTGTTTAGTGTCACATGGCCGGTCCGGGTGGTGTTACTGATCCCCGCCTTCTCCATCACACGTCTCCCTCATCACACGTCACCCACAGGTAACCCAGGAGGAGAGGGTATTGCCATTTAACATTCCCCCTCCACTTCACCCCAAACCCACTGCCTTCCCATAACCACGCCCCCCCCCCACACCCCCAACCCACCACCAACACCGCCATCACCCCCAACACCCGCCCACGAACCAGACTGGATGGCCGAATGAGTTGAGCGTCCGTTTCCTGTTTTGGTAGATCTTGGGATTCGAACTCATGGGTTCGAACCCTGATCGAGTGAAATAAATGACTTAAAAATTTATACTTGTCGCTTCCTAGCCAGGTGATCGGGATTATTAGGATAGGGCAAGGACTGGTTGGCTCAGTGTGAGGATAATGTGGCTGAGTGGGATAGTGGTGGTGGCCTGGTCTCCCAGTGGGGCAACACTATAAAGGAGACCAGACGGGATGGCCGAATGAGTTAGAGCGTCCGTCTCCCATGCTGGTAGATCGTGGGTTCGAACCCTGGTCGAGTCAAACCAATGACTTTAAGATTGATACTTGTCGCTTCCTGGCCAGGCACTCGGCATTATTAGGACAGGGCAAGGACTGGTGTGCTGTGTCAGGATAATGTGACTGAGTGGGATACAAGGTCATAGTGCCGGCGCCTGGTTTCCCAGTGGGACAGCACTATAAAGTCGCCATGAGTGTGCACTGTCACAAGTCGGTACCCGTCCTGATATCACCTTAGATGTTGCTAGGACAGAAAACAACAACAAACAAACAATATAACGTCGCCATGAGTGTGCACTGCCAAAAGTCAGTAGCCATCCTGATATGACCTTAGATGTCGCCTGGACATAAAACCGCAACAACCAACCAACCAACCCGTCCATGTCTGGTAGTACCTAACCGAACTGTGTTGCACAAGTCGAAGCGCCATCTGACGGCGGCCATTGCTCTAATATTTAAAGTTGAATAGGCCGAGAGCTTTGACTTAACGATAAATATTTTAGGTTGATGGTTGTAATCGACCTTACTTCAGTTTTGTGTAACTTTTATTATAAATGGTAAACTTGGAGATATTTGAAGTGAGAACAACCCAAGTTAATTTCGGTGTGGTTGCCGAAGTGCTAAAACCATATGTAAAATATTCCGATAATGATGCATTGGTGGGGGAATGCAAATGTTCTATTTGTGAAACAGGTATATAGGGCCAGGTGCATAGATGTGTTTATGTAGTTGCTGGTGGTACTTGACTCATTGGTAGATAGACATTGTGTGCTAGTAAGATAGTGGGCAAGGGGCACTAAGAGCTCTACCCACTACCCCCTCCCACCTCTGCTAGTCATAGATCACCACACACTCAGCTCAGGGCAGATGGTGACCAAGGGAGCCACGCCGCTTGGTGGCTGTAACCATGGGGACTGGAAATGCTTGTTTCTCATTGGTAGAGCTGGAAATGCTTGATTGGGAGAAAGAATGTGGTCAGGTGATATGCCATACCGGATCTATGTACCATATAAATAATAAACCAGAGGGCTTGGCTCACTCTTTTCTTTCACCCTTTATACTCTTTCCTTCTCTTTGCCTGTCTTGATTTCACTAGAGCCTGCCTACACAAACCACAGATTCCAGCCGTGGACTTTACATATTGGTGACCACGACGAGACTCGAACTCACAATCTTCAGCAGATTCTATTAGCATGCCCTTCTAATGGAGCAACACATGTTCAACAAGTGCTCCAGTATCGAAGCTGGATTTGGAGGATCAAACCTAGATGAGTTTTTACATTTAGAAAATGTGATCCTTTCCTCGGATTATGCACCTTCAACATTTTGTTGTTGTTGTTAAATATGTTTAAGTCTTGTGTCAGTGCCGAAACACTGGTCTTCCAGCCATTTTTCAATTCAGGGTTAAACACACCCAACATTCTTTTTTCTTTTCTTGAAGATTTATACTGCCTATTATGGATAAGCCTGATTAGACTTGTTTTCACCATTAGACAGTTTATCGCTAGAAAGCCGAGCCTACACTTTTACCGACCCAAGGGATTTTTAACCTCCCACAGCATATAGACATGGTATGAGAGCAACTGGCCTTTGATGTACGCTGGAAATCCAAATTGGCAGAGGTGGGGGCATGGGGAATCGAACCACCGACCTTCAGATTAGGAGTCTGACCTAGAAAAAAGTCAGACACTCTAACCACTCCGCCAGAGAGAACACCATTGATTGGGGTTTACCTCCTAGCAACTGGACTGTTCCTTGCCCTATCCTAGTACTGCCGAGCACCTGGGCCCGTATGCATGACGAGTTAGTTATCGCCTCCGGGTATAAGGACCGAGTTCGGGGTAGCTACCTCCGGGGGTTAGAAATGGGTCACGGGGTATGCATGAAGCCAAAGCGGCGAGGAGGTAGTTACCCTAGCAGTTATTTATAGATTTGGGAAATCCCTCTGCGTTTGTAGCCATATATTAGGCTCAAAACTATTAAATGCTATCATATTTAACTGAATTACATACGCAATAAGTGACATTTAAGCAAATTAACCCTAAAAACGAAGCGATATTAATGCAGCAGCCGCATTGGCGGCGATATTAATGGTTATATTTTCGAATCGACGACCGTACAGTAAACAAACCGCCGCCGCTGCCAGTAATGGCCCTGTCAGACTATGACGTTTCTCACCGTAGACCCGCCAGCGTTGAAAATAAAATTAAAGCGTCGAGTCTGTGTCTCTGTCTGTGTCTCTGTCTGTGTCTGTGTCTCTGTCTCTCTGTCTGTGTATGTGTGTCTCTGTGTCTGTCTCTGTATGTGTCTCTGTGTCTGTCTCTGTCTCTGTGTCTCTGTGTCTGTCTCTGTATGTGTCTCTGTCTGTGTCTCCGTGTCTGTGTCTCTGTCTGTGTCTCTGTCTGTGTCTCTGTATGTGTCTCTCTCTGTGTCTCTGTATGTGTCTCTGTATGTGTCTCTGTCTATGTCTCTGTCTCTGTGTCTCTGTGTCTGTCTCTGTATGTGTCTCTGTCTGTGTCTCTGTGTCTGTGTCTCTCTCTGTGTCTCTGTGTCTGTCTCTGTATGTGTCTCTGTATGTGTCTCTGTCTATGTCTCTGTATGTGTCTCTGTGTCTCTGTGTCTGTCTCTGTATGTGTCTCTGTTTGTGTCTCTGTCTGTGTCTCTGTCTGTGTCTCTGTGTCTGTGTCTCTCTGTGTCTCTGTGTCTGTCTCTGCATGTGTCTCTGTATGTGTCTATGTCTCTGTCTCTGTCTCTGTCTCTGTCTGTCTCTGTCTCTGTCTCTGTATCTGTGTCTGTCTCTGTATGTGTCTCTGTATGTGTCTCTGTCTGTGTCTCCATCTGTCTGTGTCTGTGCCTCTGTCTCTCTCTCTCTCTGAGACACAGAGACACAAACACAGACACAGACACTCAGAGACACAGAGACACACACACAGAGACACACACAGAGACACATACATAGACAGACACACAGACACAGACACAGACAGACAGAGACACATACAGAGACAGACACAGAGACACACAGAGAGACACAGACACGGAGACACAGACACAGAGACACAGACAGAGACACATACAGAGACAGACACAGAGACACAGACAGAGACACAGAGACACAGACAGAGACACAGTCAGACACAGACACAGAGACACAGACAGACACATACAAGCAGCACGAGCACGAGAGAGACACGACAGACAGCGAGAGACACAGACATGGAGACACAGACAGGGACACAGACACAGACATGGAGACACAGACAGAGACACAGACAGAGACACAGACAGAGACACAGACAGAGACACAGACAGAGACACAGACAGAGACACAGAGAGAGACACAGACACAGACAGACACACAGACACAGAGAGAGACACACACAGAGACACAGACAGAGACACAGACACAGATACAGAGACACAGAGAGACACAGACAGAGACACATACAGAGACAGACACAGATACACAGACAGAGACACAGACAGAGACACAGAGACACAGAGAGAGACACAGACAGAGACACAGACAGAGACACAGAGAGAGAGACAGATACGGAGACACAGACAGAGACACATACAGAGACAGACACAGAGACACAGACAGAGACAGACAGAGACACAGACAGACATAGACACAGACAGAGACGTTTCGCCAAAAAAGGACACACGTCACGGCGCGTTGGAGAGAAACGTCGTAGTGTGACAGGGGTATATGGAACGCCACATCGAGGCGGCGGCGGCGATTTGTTTACTTTACATTCGTCGATTCGACAGTATTAATATCGCCGCCAATGCGGCGGTAGCCTTCATAACGGTTCGTATTTAGGGTTAAATTGATAAAATGTCACTTATTGCGTAGGTAATTCTGTTAAATATGATCGCATTCAATAGATTTGGCCTGAGTCGGTCCCTACCCCAGCCCTTATACCAGCTATGTAGTGGGGGTAGCTTACCCGACTTTTATACCCAGAGGTATCCCTACCCCCGGTCCATGCATAGCAACATTTCGCCGCTATCCCAGAAATCCCAACTACCCCCAGAGGTAGGGCGCTACCCCGGCTCCATGCATACGGGCCCTGGCTAGGAAGCGACAAGTATCAATGTTTATGTCATTGTTTTCACTCGACCAGGATTTGAACCCTCAATCCCACGATCTACCAACACGGGAGATGGACGCTCTAACTCATTCGGCCATACCGTCTGGTTATTTGAAGTGCAAACATGTCAAATTGATTTTGGCAAGCACGCCAAAACTCTGTCATCATAGGCTTCTGAAGTAACAGGTTCTATTAAGTTGACTCAGTATTCCCTTCTATGTGGCAAGAAATGCTTAAAGCTGCATTGTCCAAATGAAAACATGAAATTTATCTAAGTTTTATTCTCCGGATACTGGTGCACTTATTAAACATTTGTCACCACAGAGATGGAAATACTGAAGCAAATTACTAGAAACTATTCATGCAGAAGCCGAAGTGTTGTGGTGTTTGTCAAAATTAATTCAGGATGTTTGTACGTCAAATATCTCAAAACTTAGCCATTTAAAATCCTCTCCCGCAGGCCTGTATGTCATCTGTGTAGATGTACATAGTAGGCTAAGTTATCATATATAGGTTAGGAAAAAAACTTTGAAAATTAAATATAGAAACTACTAACACCCAAAACCGCAAAAGGTTGGCCCGAGAAAGATCAGGTAAACACTCCTGAGTGCGGGACCAGACCAATCCAGTATCACAGCTGTCCGGCATTGAAAACAAGCACCCTCACGGGAGCTTACACGTTAGGGGAAGAAAAAAAAACGTGTAACAAAAAAAACAAAAATAATAATAAAAGCTATTTAAAAAACGATAACGATTAATCTAATACATGTATCTCAGAAAATGACAGAAACCCAAAACCATGGGACTCTGCAACTTTCAGAAGTGCATCACTATCTAAGTCAGATATGTAGAATAAAATCTAGACGGGTGTTTTGGTTTTGAAAATTGGATGCTTCATCGGACTCTGCACCTTTAACTAGGCGAACAGCGTGCAATGTACGCCGGTCATGAATCGCAGTCATTTTTCAGAAGAGCTGCCTTGAGGTTGATGCCTGCAGGTGTAAGCTAACAACCGTCACGTGACAGACGCGCGTGTCCAGTCATGCGTGACCACATTCCACGCATCACTATACCCATCCACTGAGACTATGTCTCCCCCCTCACCCCCCCCCCCCCCCCATTCGTCCTTGATGGTTGGTTGGTTGGGTGGTTGTTGGAGTTTTACGTCCTGGCAACATCTAAGGTCATATCAGGACAGGTACTGACTTGTGACAGTGCACACTCATGGTGACTTTATGGTGCTGTCCCACTGGGAAATCAAGCCACCAGCATTACAACCCAATATCCCACTCAGTCACATTATCCTGACACTGAGCTAACCAGTCCTTGCCCTATTCTATTAATGCCTAGCGCCAGGCTAAGGAAGCGACAAGAATCAATTTTAAAGTCATTCATCGCCCTCGAAGTTGCATAGTCCGAAAAAGAATCACATTTTCTGAAAGTAAAAACACTTATCTAGATTTGAACCCAGATATCAAATGCACATATTGATATATGTATTAAGTATTGTGATACAGACTACAACAGTATGCATTGCTACATAGAAGGGTATCCTGAATCAATTTAATAGAGCCTGTTGGCACTCGTTAGTGCTTAAGCCCCAGGTCACACCTACCCGGATCAGAGGCCGGACGAGCCCCGGACCGTCATTCGGGGTGGTCCGTGGCGATCCGGGGTGATCCGTGGCTCGGCCGTGGGTCGTCCGTGGTGATCCGGCGTGATCGGGGGTGATCCGTGGCTCGTCCGGGGTCCGCCCCGGATGTTTTAAAATGTTTAAAACATCCGGGGCGGTCCGGGGCATCCGGGCTCGATCCGGCATGGTAGTAGTAGTAGTAGCAGCGAAACAGCCCCGGAACACCCCCGGATAGGCCCCGGTTCACCCCCGGACCACTCCCCGGACCACCCCCGCATCGCACCGGCCGGGTACGAGTGACCACGAGGCAAAAAACTATGAAAATAGCGATTTTATCCGGGGCTGTCCGGGCGACTGGTCCGGCTCAAAATCCGGGGCTCGTCCGGGTAGGTGTGACTGGGGCTTAAAGGTTATGGGGCTCAGAGTTTTGACAAGCATGCCAAAGTTAATGTAGCGCCTTTACACTTCAAATATTGTAGAAGTTAGTCGTTTTAAATCAAAGTAACTTCTAACTAAGCAAGGTAGATTATAATGATCAACCTACTATATTTATGTCAGAAAATAACAGAAGCTCAAAACCATCAGAATATGTATCTTCAACAGCTGCCCCTGTCCCGCCTCCACCCTCTTGTTTTCCCACCTATCAATCAATCTGGTGGAATCTGTCCGTACCATTATGCGGTAAACCATATTGGTGGCGCTATCTAATGGCAGAGTTAACAACACTCAACGGTTATGTGACTCAAAATGGATGCCACTCTGGTCAAAGTGACCAAAGTTAGTAAAAACCATCAACAAATCAAATCTGTACAGTAGTTATACAAAAAAAACATGCTTTTAACAACCCATAGATCAGTGGAGTATGATGATGCGTGTTGGAAGTGCTGATTAACAGAGGAGTAGTGATCAGAACGACCCTAAAACTTATATATAGATGTGCTGTATGAAGATTCCATCTGCTCCTCAGCCATCGACTGGAGGAGCCTTGAATTAGTCATCTACTGTTCCAGTCTAGTCAACCTAAGATCCGTTGGGGGGGGGGGGGGGCGCCACCTGTCTGTTCAGGTGTCATCTCTCCCCCCCCCCCTCCCCCCAACATCACACACACACCTACACTCACCGTACCGCCAAAAACTGGCGGATCGGTTAAGAGGGCTGGCTGGCTTCCCGCATGGGAGGTGATGGGTTCGAAAGTTCAAACCCAACCGACTAAATGAGCGAAGGCTTCTCATACAGAAGGTCAGGTATTCAAATCTCGGCCGAGTCAAACCAATGACGTACACAATTGATACTTGAAGGCTCGCCATGTCTCGCGTCTAGACGCAGAATGTCTTTTTAACAACATCCTAAAGCTAGAGCGTGGGTTCGATCCCTGGTCGAGTCAAACCAATGACTTAAAAATTGACACTTGTCGCTTCCTAGCCTGGCGCTCGGCATTATTAGGATAGGGCAAGGACTGGTTGGCTCAGGGTCAAGGATGTTGTGACTGAATGGGATATCAGGTCATGGTCCAGTGGGGCAGCACTATAAAGTCACCATGAGTGCGCACTGTCACAAGTCGGTACCCATCCTGATATGACCTTAGATGTTGCTAGGAGTAAAACAACAATCAAACAACAAACTAAAGCTGACAAAAAAAACCACGACGTGAGTAGTATATGGAATGTCAGTCAGCAAACCAAGGATCCTTATTGTGGGATTTTTGTGATTTCTTTTGGTGTACATTAGTTGATTATGCTTCACTGGTCACAGCTGGTCCAGTGTATTATTAACAATCCCACCCCAACAACATAATTCATAAACTCACATAACTAACTACACTAGAGTTACACTAGAATATTTCTAACAAGCTGACATTTATATACCGCTTGCATAACTGCAACTGAACATTAAAACTTACTACAACTTTACCAACTGAATACAGAAGATAACTTTTGCTTGCATTCTAAATACAATGTAAATACTCACATTGATCTGACTAATATTGATCTAGTTATATGACACTACTGTTACCATATTGCTATGGAACTTTTGGGTTACAGAATGTCATTGTGTTATATGCTGCAAATTGTGTATTCAATAGTTATTGTATACCTTATTCTATATACCTTCTGTGTAAATAACCTTGAAATGAAAAATGGCTGGAAGACCAGTGCTTCGCCACTGACAAAAGACTTATTCAGCAGAATAAACATATTTGCAACAAAAAAACACTCAAAAACAAAGCTGGGGAATTTTCAATCGCGGATAATTGGTCTTCCTCATTCCACTGTTCCTTGCCCTATCCTAGTAATGTCAAATGCTAGGCTCGGTAGCGACAAGTGTCACTTTTTATTATTTTAAGTCATGGGTTTGACTCAACCAGGGTGACCTACCAAAACGGGAGGCGGGCACTCTACTCATTCGGCCATCCTGTTTGGATTGTTTCAAGTTTGCTTCATTTTCTTCTTAGTTTTTATTTGGGGTAAAGATTTGTCTGCAATCCTTCTTCAGCGCCGAGGCACGGTTCCTTTACACTATTTACGTACAAGAACAACCAGACAGGATGGCCGAATGAGTTGAGCGTCCGCCTCCCATTCTGGTTTGTCGTGGTGCGTGTCAAACCTATGACTTAAAGTTGCATGGTCCGATGAAATATAATGTTGTCAAAATTAAAACAACTACCTACATTTGATCCTATATATTCAACTTAGATACTGGTGTATTAGCTAATAATTTGGAACAGCATATCTACAGAATAACCTGTGAATTTATAACACCACCCCTTTGGACACTTACTTTGAAACAACCATTATGCAGGGAGGCCATTAATCAATTAGGCCAATCTCGTGACCTCATTAGAGCCAAGTAGGCATACTGTGCAGGGCCATACCTAGGATTAGTAGGTCATCTCACATCACATGCTCATTGCGAGATGGCCATCTGGGTCATAGCTGCAGGACTTTTGGCAAGCTTGTCGAAATTATTTTGGGTTCTTTCAGCTCAAATTGCTCCAAAACTAGCCATTTTTCATCAAATTTACTCGGGACTAATGCATATTGGGATATAATGGTCAACCTGAATTATTTATCTCAAATATGACTAACAAATTCAACGCCATCGGACCATGCAACTTTAAGAATTGGTGCGTGTCACTACCTATCCTGGCACTCTGCATTGCTAGGATAGGGCAAGGAGCAGTGAATGGAGGAAGACCAATTGGTCATAATGCTTCCACCTTTCACACTGACTTTGACCTAGATATCTCACATTTTATCTAGACATTTATCCCTGACATTTTTGACTATATGTACATTCACATTGCTATTTTTTATGACATTTGTTCCTTCATAAAATAAATGTTATTTTTTCCATTCCCTGCCTTCTCTCTTCTTCCATCTCGTATCATCCACGATTGAAATGTCCCTTGCTTAAAGTTGCATAGTCCGATGGTTTTGAATTTCTGTATTTTTTCTGAGATAAATAGATTAGATCGATCACTAGTATCTACTTTACATTAGTTCAAAGGTACTTTTATTTTAAATGGTAAACTTTTTAGATATTTTGAGTGCAATCATGGAAAATTAGTTTTGGCAAGCTTGCCAAAACTCTGACACCATAGACTTCTGCAGTAACAGGTTCTGTTAAATTGACTCAGTCTTGCCTTCTATGCAGAAACAAATACTTAATAAGTGCATCAGTATCTAAGTTAGATATGTCAAATCAAATCTAGATAATTGGTTTGGTTTTGAAAATTTGATATTTCATATGTCTATGCAGCTTTAATCAACTAATGTACCCAACAACAACAAAAGTTATTTAATGTTGATGAAATAGTGTCATTGCACTCAGCTAATTAACTGGTTGTAGCATAACCTGAAACCTGAAGCTGAGAGACATTAAGACCGACTCATGGACGCAACTCTCACAGCAGAGAGCTAAATGGAGAGCGGCAGTAATGAAAGCAGTCTTTGTCGCATCGCGACCGACAGCATGATGATGATGAGTGTAAGCTAGTCAGGATCATTCATTCACTGTGTGCATTTATGTTCTTAGTTATCCGGTCATTCACGGTCAACTGTTACATGTCCAGTTCTTAATGTGTGGTCGCTGTCATTAGTGGACAAGCAAATAGGAGGATCAATTAAAGCCGCATAGTCCGAGGAAAACATCAAATTTTCAAAACCAAAACAATTATCTAGATTGTATACTACATATCAAACTTAGATGCTGATGCACTTGTTAAGCATGTGTTGCCACATAGAAGGGAATGCAGAGGCAATGTTACTGCAGAAGCCTATGGTGTCAGAGTTTTGGCATGCTTGCCCAAATTAAATTGGCATATTTGAACTTCAAAGATCTCAACAGGTAGCCATTTAAAATATAAGTTACTTCAAAGTATAGTTAGGTAGATTATAACGAGGAACTTTATATATTTATATCATAAAATTACAGAAACTCAAAACCATCGGACTTTACAAACTTAAATGTTTTAGGATGTGAATGGGAAGTGTGGACGGATGGATTGTGAGGTGGGGATTGTGGAGGTGCTGTTGGAGTGGAAGTGGGGGTGGGATGGTGAGGAGGGGGAGATGTCGGTGGGAAGATGTGGGTAGGGAGATGTGGGTGGGGAGATCGGGGTGTGGAGATGGCGGTGGGGAGATGTGGGTGGGAAGATGGGGGTGGGGAGATGGTGGTGGGGAGATGGGGGTGGGAAGATGGGGGTGGGGAGATGGGGGTGGGGAGATGGGGTGGGGAGATGTGGGTGGGGAGATGGGGTGGAGTGGAGAGATGTGGGTGGGGAGATGTGGGTGGGGAGATGGGGGTGGGGAGATGGAGGTGGGGAGATGTGGGTGGAGTGGAGAGATGTGGGTGGGGAGATGGGGTAGGGAGATGGGGTGGAGTGGAGAGATGTGGGTGGGGAGATTTGGGTGGGGAGATGTGGGTGGGAAGATGGGGTGGGGAGATGTGGGTGGGGAGATGGGGTGGAGTGGAGAGATGTGGGTGGGGAGATGTGGGTGGGGAGATGTGGATGGGGAGATATGGGGTGGGGAGATTTGGGTGGGGAGATGTGGGTGGGGAGATGTGGGTGGGGAGATGTGGGTGGGGAGATGTGGGTGGGGAGGTGGGGTGGCGTGGAGAGATGTGGGTGGGGAGATGTGGGTGAGAAGAGGGGGTGAGGAGATTTGGGTGAGAAGATGTGGGTGGGGAGATGGCGGTGGGATAATGGCAGTAGGGAGATGTGGGTGGGGAAATGGGCGTGGGGAGACGTGGGTGGGGAGACGAGGGTGGGGAGAGGTGGGCGTGGACATGTGGTTGGGGAGATGGAGGTGGAGAAACATGAGTGTGGAGATGGCGGTGGGGAGAAGGAGGGGATGTGGGTGGGGGCTGGAAGTGTAAAGAAAAGACACCTGCAGGTTGTACTTAGTGCTACTATTAAACTACAATAGACGCTTTATGTTGTCACCATAGCCGACAACCAAATAAACACCTTTTCCCACGTTGCCAACAGTTTACATATGACGGTGGCGCCAAAACCGACAGACGCCTGCCCGGCGACCGGAAGCAGACGACGTGTGTACTGGAGAATGCGGGCCGGGAGCCTGCAGCCCAGATTACACACTCATGTAGTGTGTGTCGAATCTGAACAGCGTGTGTGGCTTACACCCCCATCACACCAAACTAGTTCTCAAAACGTCCGACCACATTCTAAAATGGGCTGTGGCCGGGGTAGAACGTGGCTGCTGGAAATTGTTGGGCATGCTCAAAGTTCTGGAGCACCAATCCATTCTAATCCGTCCATTCCATTTGTAAAAAGATCGGAAAAAGTTGCTACTACTTGCATTCCATTCGCAAACAGTTTGAGTCTGTTCAGCATCATTTTAAAGAACATAGTGATAACTAGTTTGGCGTGATCCGGGAATTACACTTACAGGCGTGTGTCGGCCGTGTTGAAAGGGGGACGAGTGTACCAGTGAGTCACTGTGTGTGTGTTTATACAGGGACGAGTGTACCAGTGAGTCACTGTGTGTGTGTTTATACAGAGACAAGTGTACCAGTGAGTCAATGTGTGTGTTTATACAGGGACAAGTGTACCAGTGAGTCACTGTGTGTGTGTTTATACAGGGACAAGTGTACCAGTGAGTCACTGTGTGTGTTTATACAGGGAAGAGTGTACCAGTGAGTCACTGTGTGTGTATACAGGGATGGGTGTACCAGTGAGTCACTGTGTGTGTTTATACAGAGACAAGTGTACTGGTGACTCATGGTGTGTGTGTTTATATAGAGACAAGGGTACCGGTGAGTCACTGGGTGTGTGTTTATACAGGGAAAAGTGTACCAGTGAGTCATGGCGTGTGTTTATGCAGGAACGAATGTACCAATGAGTCACTGTGCGTGTGTTTATACAGAGACAAGTGTACCAGTGAGTCATGGTGTATGGTTATACAGGCATGAGTGTACCAGTGAGTCACTATGTGTGGTTTATACAGGGATCATTCGACCAGTGAGACATTATGTGTGTTTTATACAGGGACGAGTGTACCCATGAGTCATTGTGTGTTTATACAGAGACAAGTGTACCAGTGAGTCATGGTGTGTGTTTATACAGGGATGAATGTACCAGTGGGTCACTATGTGTGTGTGTTTTACACAGGGACAAGCCTACCAGGGAATCATTATGTGTGTTTTATACAGGAACGAGTACACCAGTGAGTCATTATGTGTGTGTTTTATACAGGGACGAGTGTACCAGTGAGGCATTATGTGTGTGTTTTATACAGGGATGAGTGTACCAGTGAGTCATTATTTGAGTGTTTTAGACAGGGACGAGTGTACCAGTGAGTCATTGTGTGTTTTATACAGGGATGAGTCATTATGTGAGTGTTTTATACAGGGACGAGTGTATCAGTGAGGCATTATGTGTGTTTTATACAGGGACGAGTGTACCAGTGAGGCATTATGTGAGTGTTTTAGACAGGGACGAGTGTACCAGTGAGGCATTATGTTTGTGTTTTATACAGGGACGAGTGTACCAGTGAGTCATTATGTGAGTGTTTTAGACAGGGACGAGTGTACCAGTGAGGCATTATGTGAGTGTTTTATAGAGGGACGAGTGTATCAGTGAGTCATTATGTGTGTGTTTTATATAGGGACGAGTGTACCAGTGAGTCATTGTGTGTTTTATACAGGGACGAGTATACCAGTGGGTCATTATGTGTGCTTTATACAGGGACGAGTGTATCAGTGAGTCACTGGGTGTGTGTTTTATACAGAGACGAGTGCACCAGTGGGTCATTATGTGTCTGTTTTATACAGGGACGAGTCTACCAGCGAGTCATTATGTGTTTGTATTTCATACAGGGGGTTGCATCTATGTAAAATCAAATGCTACGATGTTAAAGTTGCATAGTCCGATGCTTTTGAATTTCTGACATTTTCTGAGATAAATACATTATGCTCATCATTATTGTCTACTTTAGTTTAGTTTGAAGTAATTTATCATTTAAATGGCTAACTTTGGAGATATTTGATGTCAAATCCTGCTAAATTAATTTTGACAAGCACGCCAAAACTCTGGCACCATAGACTTCGAGTAGTAAGAGGTTCTATTAAATTGACTTATTACGACCTTTTATGCATCAAAACATGCTTAATAAGTGCACCAGTATCAAAGTTGAATACGTAGAATTAAGTCTATATAAGTGTTTTGGTTTTGAAAATTTGAAGTTTTCATCGGACTATGCAACTTTAATATCAGAGAAACTCGGAAGGGGTACTCTGTGATAAAGCGCACATTGCATATCGCATGTTGCATATTAATTACAATGTCGCGTTATGCGATAACTGAAGCTCAATCGCAGGCTGACTAGTGGAAGTATGAACAGATGGGGTGGCGGGGCGTGCGGGAGAGGTGGGGGGGGGGGGGGGGGGAGGGGGAGATGGAGGGGAAGTGATGGGTAGGGGACGGGGAGATGGATGGGAGGTGGATGGAAGGTTGAGGAGAGGTGGAGGGGAGGTGGAGGGGTGGGAGGTGGAGAGGAGGTGGAGTGGAGCTGGAGGGGGGAGGTGGAACGGAGGTGGAGGGGAGGTGGAGTGCAGCTGGAGGGGGGGGGGGAGGTGCAGCTGAGGTGGAGGGGAGGGGGAGCGGAGGTGGAGGGGGAGCGGAGGTGGAGGGGGAGGTGGAGGGGAGAGGGGAAAGGCGGTAGGGGAGGCAAGGTGCAGGTACTTTATCAGTCAGGTGTGGGTGGTTCAGGTGTGGGCAGGTATGTGAGGTGTGATACATACACACCTGTGAAGTCACGTGGACAGATGTGTGGTCACGTGGGCAGACATGGTGATGTTCTACGTACATGTGTGGGGCCGTGTAGAGCAGCGCAGGGTCATGTAGAGGAATGGACATGTTGACAGTGGTCATGTTGACGGCTGTGAGTTCTTTATTTTGAGGTATATATATATTATCTACACGTCTCACACACAGACCAGCCATGGTGTCCCAATGGGTAGAGCGCAGGCCTCATGTGCAGGAGATCTGGAGTTTGGTTCCCGGTCGAGTCAAACCAATGACTTATAAAATTAATACTTGTCGCTACCTAGCCTGGCACTCAGCATTAATAGGATAGGGCAAGGACTGGTTAGCTCAGTGTCAGGATATTGTATATTAAGTGGGATATTGGGTCATAGTAACAGTGGCCTGATTTCCCAGTGGGGCAGCACTATAAAGTTGCCATGGGTGTGCACTGTCACTAGTCGGTACCCGTCCTGATATGACATTAGATGTTGCCAGGATGTAAAACTCCAACAATCAACCAACCATACACAGACCATGCTACCAAAGATGAAGTCCATGCCAATATATCCAACACTAAGCTAACTAGTCCTTGTCCTATCCTATTAATGCAGAGCCCCGATAGGACCTTAGATGTTGCCAGGACGTAAAACTCCAACAATCAACCAACCATACACAGACCATGCTACCAAAGACGAAGTCCATGCTAATATATCCAACACTAAGCTAACTAGTCCTTGTCCTATCCTATTAATGCAGAGCCCCGATATGACCTTAGATGTTGCCAGGACGTAACACTCCAACAATCAACCAACATCAGTACAGTGCAGTGCAGCCCCACTGCACAGGCGGTGACCAATCGTGGGGCGGTGCTCCATCTAAACAGAACCAGACGGGATGGCCGAATGAGTTAGAGCGTCCGTCTCCCGTGTTGGTAGATCGTGGGTTCGAACCCTGGTCGAGTCAAACCGATGACTTAAAAATTGATACTTGTTGCTTCCTGGTCTGGTGCTCGGCATTATTAGGATAGGGCAAGGACTGGTTCACTCACTTTCAGGATAATGTGACTGAGTGGGATATCAGGTCATGGTGCTGGTGGCCTGGTCTTCTAGTGGGGCAGCGCTATAAAGTCGCCATGAGTGTGCACTGTCACAAGTCGGTACCCGTCCTGATATGACCTTAGATGTTGCTCGGACGTAAAACAACAACAAAAAACAAATCCATCTAAACAAGTGTGTGCGGGGAGGGGGGGGGGGTAATGTCCAAGAATACTCATGACGTAATAATGTGCACATGGTCACGGGTGAGTGAACACACTGTATTGATTCCCTCCAGGTCCTGACACTCGACACAGGAGCGTTGAAACTGCGCCGGTGTATCAGATCGGAGGCGCACATCCATCAGGTCAAATGCCATTAAGACGTCAGTGGCGCACTCTGGCGGGATTTCCAGTCAACGTGCTGATACACAGGACGGTATGTGCACAATAACTCTGTAATGACAGCCCCTGAAAGGCCTGCCCCGACCTCCCCAACCACCGGACGCGGTGGCCGAATCGGTAGAGCGCAGGCCTTACTTGCGGGAGTTCGGGATTTCGATACCCGTCGAGTCAAACCAATGACTTATAAAATTGATACGTGTCGCTTCCTAGGTTGGCGCTTGGCATCAATAGGATAGATAGGGCAACGACTGGTTAGTTCATGGTCAGGATAATGTGACTGAGTGGGATATTGGGTTATGGTGCTGGCTGCCTGATTTCCCAATGGGGAAGCACTATGAAGTTGCTATGATTGTGCACTGTCACAAGTCTGTACCCAATCTGATATGACCTTAGATGTTGCCAGGATGTAAAATTCCAACAACCAACAATCTCTAAGAGCGTATAATTGATACCTGATATCGGCGTGTAACTTAAACTGTCGCCATGTTACCATAGCGACCTAATTTTGCGTTTTGCGAAGGTTGCATTTAAAGTTGCATAGTTGAGTTGCTGTCATTTTTGTTAGATAAGTATAGTTAGTTGATCGTTATAGTCTCCCTTACTTGATATTGAAGTAAGTTTGATTTGTAATGACTACCTTCAAAGATATTTGGAATGTAAGCATGGTAACTTACTGTTCGCGTGCTTATCAAAAACTCCCACCCCCATAGGCTTCAACAGTAAAAGTACATCCTATTAAAGCTGCATAGTCCGATGAAATATCAAATTTTCAAAACCAAACCAATTATCTAGATTTGATTTTACATATCTAACTTAGATACTGATGCACTTATTAAGCATTTGTTTCTGCATAGAAGGCAATACTGAGTCAATTTAACAGAACCTGGTACTGTAGAAGTCTATGGTGTCAGAGTTTTGGCAAGCTTGCCAAAACTAATTTTCCATGATTGCACTCAAAATATCTCAAAAGTTTACCATTTAAAATAAAAGTAACTTTGAAGTAATGTAAAGTAGATAGTAGTGATCGATCTAATATATTTATCTCAGAAAAAATACAGAAATTCAAAACCATCTGGCTATGCAACTTTAAATTGGCATAGTGGGGGGGGGGGGCTATGCCCTTCTGTGCAGCAACAAATACTTAATAAGTGTAGCAGAATCTAACTTTAATAAGGCTGTGTTCACACGGGCAAATTTATGTCGACTTAGACAAGTCGATTTATATGAATCGATTTAGTGTCGTGTCCACACACGGAACGGTTTAAGGCGGAAATCGATATCTGCGCATGAGCAAGTCCATACTAACCAGCGCCAGTTTCGGTTCGTCAACGTCACCATGAGAGAGTGTGGGTTCGACCTAGATATGTATTAACTGAATCGTATTGTTTTGGAACGGTCAAAACTTCTGCCCGGGCAGTGAAACCCTAAAAATAAATGATGAAAAAAATATCTGTGCACCTCTAGCCGGTTCATAGACCAAAATATATTATATAGTGTGACATGCTTAATCTGCTTCAAGTAAACCGCTACCATCCACACAAGCTAGTTGGGCCGATTTAACTAAATCGCTTCATCTATACTACTGTGGGAGGTGGTATAGATGAACCGATCTAGCTGAATCGATTCAGCCCTAAATCGCTTTAGCGTAGCGTCCACACGGAAAATGTGAGTCGAACTAGGCAAGGCGATTTATATGAATCGAATTAACTGCCCCATGTGAACAGGGCTTTAGATAGTTAGATTCTAAGTTGGATATGTAGGTTCAAATTGAAGGGTTCAAGCGCAAAAACTGACGAACGCCATCTGAACCAAAATGAAACCATGACTGCCACATTTGAGCTGAAGCTGCCATCGTTATGATAATCAAATCCAGTTTTTTTCATCGAAGCTGCCATATCCCCTATGTAATGCCCTACTCAATATGAAGTTCATAGACTTTAACTGGAAAACACAACAATCAATTCTCCTTTTTCTTTTTTCTTTTTTTCTTTTTTTCTTTTTTCTTTTAAAGGAAACAACTAAAATGAATTTGTCGGTTTTTGCACCTGAAACCCTTCACTAAATTAGACAAGTGTTTTGCTATAAAAAATGTTCTGATTTTATCGGACAATGCAACTTTAGAGTAAAACAGTCTATAGCGATCAAACTAATATATTTATCAAACTTATTACGCAACTTTAAGTGGTGACTTGCTACCTTCTGCCTATTAGAACCGGACGTGGTGGCCAAATAAGGTAGAGCGCAGGCTTCCCGTGCGGAAGGTTTGCAGTTTTTATTCCCAGTCCAATCAAGCCAATGGCTTATACAAAATTTATACTTGCAGCTACCTAGCCATGCGCTCGGCACAAATAGGATAAGACATGGACTAGTTAGCGCAGTGTCAGGATAATGTGACTGTGTGCGCTAATCGGGTCATGGTGCCCATGGCCTGGTGTCCCAGTGGGGCAGCACTATAATGTCACCATGAATGCACACCCTCACAAGTCGGAACCCATCCTGTTATGACCTTAGATGTTGGTTGGTTGGTTGTTGGAGTTTTACGTCCTGGCAACATCTAAGATTATATCAGGACGGTGACCTTAGATGTTGTTACAATGTAGAACAACAACAACAAACAACAACATCTGCCTATCAGTATCAGATGGAGCGCATACCTGTGTAACTCGGTAAGCGCGGGTAGCACACTGCGCAGGCGCCAGCTATGATCACGTGACACGACTGAGTGGTGCGCTTACGTCATCCATTACCCGCACCCAGGCGTCTCAGTGACAGCAGGCCGCAATCAGGACGGGGGAGGGCCCTTATCTGAGGGCCATTTTGGGGGCCTTTAGCTGGCGAAGACTTCTCTTCTTACCTGTACAAAGCTCAGCTGTGTGTTGGAGCGGTCGGTGGGGGATGCGGGCAGGGTGTGTGTGTGCGCGTGTGTGTGCGCGTGTGTGTGCGCGTGTGTGTGCGCGTGTGTGTGCGCGTGTGTGTGTGTGCGCGTGTGTCTGCTCATTGGAGTATCCATCATAGGCTGGCAGTTGGGGTGGTTGGTTGGTTGTTGGAGTTTTACATCCTGGCAACATCTAAGGTCATATCAGGATGGGCACCAACTTGTGACAGTGTGTGCTAATGGCGACTTTATAGTGTTGCCCCACTGGGAAATCAGGCCATCAGCATCATGGCCTGATGTCCCACTCAGTCACATTATCCTGACACTGAGCTAACCAGTCCCTGTCCTATTCTTGTAATGCCGAGTGCCAGGCTAGGAAGTGACAAGTTCAATTTTATAAGTCATTGGTTTGACTCGACTAGGAACCAAACTCCCGATCTCCCGCACGCGAGGCCCACGCTCTACCAATTTGGCCACCGCGCCCAGTGGCTGTTGAGGCGAGGCGGAGTGCATGTAGACATTTAGACATTTAGACATATTTTGTATTCAAAAGGCCATACATAGTACACAAACATAAACTAGCCTGTTGAGAATAGAAATTGTAGGAACAGTGTAACCATTAATTTAATGCTTGTCTTCGCACTGCCCCTATAAACAAATAATATTAAATGCAAAATCATGAGCCCTGGAGCTGATACACAGTTAACCTACAGCCTGCTCTTTAAAGCTGCATAGTCTGATGAAATATCAAATTTTCAAAACCAAACCAATTATCTAGATTTGATTTTACATATCTAACTTAGATACTGATGCACTTATTAAGCATTTGTTTCTGCGTAGAAGGCAATACTGAGTCAATTTAACAGAACCTATTACTGCAGAAGTCTATGGTGTTGAGTTTTGGCAAGCTTGCCAAAACTAATTTTCCATGTTTGCACTCAAAATATCTCAAAAGTTTACCATTTAAAATACAAGTAACTTTGAACTAATGTAAAGTAAATACTAGTGACTGATCTAATATATTTATCTCAGAAAAAATACAGAAATTAAAAACCATCGGACTATGCAACTTTAAGTTTAAGATGTATATAACATTGAACAGTAGTAGTAGGACATGTCGGGGTGGGGGGGGGGGTAGTCTGTAGGCGTGTATATGTGTATTACTCGTGTAAATAGCTTTAGTAATATGTGCGTATTAAATAATGCCTAAATTGCATCGATACTAATGATACCATTCGGGGATAAATGTGATGCATAACGAATTATAGGGGATCCTATTTCCGATTCCTTCTTAATGGGCATTATTGGTGCCCTCCCCCCACTCCCTCGGGCAGATGGATGCACCCAGGTGCCCCCCCCCCCCCGCCCTTCAATCAATCAATCAATAGTTCCATCCTCTAGTCGAGGGTTGGATGCAATGGTTCTCCACTTGTCCCGATGTTGTGCTGTTCTGATAGACTGTGAATAATTCAAGCCTGTCCACTGTGAAATATTTGTAAACCATGATGTTCTTGGTCTCCCTCTCCCTCTGCTGCCATTCACCTTCCCTTCCAACAATGTATGGTATATTGAACTCTGACGAATGATGTGGCCAAAATAAATAAGTTTCTTTGTCTGTATAGTGGCAAACAAGCTTTTCTTATTTTTAATTTTTCTGAGAACTTCTTTGTTGGTGATCTTCTTTGTCCATGATATTTTCATCATCCTTCGATAAGTCCACATCTCAAATGCTGCTAAACGTTTGTACATTTTCTTAGAGATTGTCCATGTCTCTGCCCCATACATTAGAGTAGACCACACATAACACTGAAGAATACGCTTCCTTGTTTGTATTAATATCTTACTTGATGTTAACACTCTATACATTTTGGAGAATGTTGTTCGGGCTATTGTTATCCTTCTTTTAATTTCTTCCTCACATCTCCCATCATTTGTAATCTTTTGTCCGAGATATATGAATTCGGATACTTGTTCTATGTTTGTGCCCCCGCCCTTGCGCCTCTAAAACAAGAGGAATTTATTTGTTATATAAGACCGGACGGGATGGCCGAATGAGTTGGGCGTCCGTCTCCTGTTTTGGGAGATCGGGGTATCCGAACCCATGGGTTCGTGGGTTCGAAGCCTAGTCGGGTCAAACCAATTGGCTCAGTGTCAGGATAATATGACTGAGTGGGATATCAGGTCATGGTGCTGGTAGGCTGGTCTCCCAGTGGGGAAGCACATAAAGTCACCATGAATGTGTACTGTCACAAGTAGGTACCCGTCCTCATATGACCGTAGATATTTCTAGGACATCAAACAACAACAACTATATATTATATATTTGTTTGTTATTGCTTCACGTCCTAGCAACATCTAAGGTCATATCAGGGCACGTGTCAACTTGGCACAGTGCATACTCATGGTGACTTTATAATGTTATCCCACAGGGAGACCAATCCACAGGCACCATGATCCGATATCCCACAGTCACATTATCCTGACACTGAGCTAATCAGTCCTTGTCCTATCCTATTAATTCTGAAGCATCATGCTAGTCAGCGACAAGTGTCAGTTTTATAAGTCATTGCATTGAATGGGCTGGGATTCGAAAGCCCGGCTGGGATTCGAACGCTCGGCTAGTCGGCTAAGGAATGTTTAGATATCTGTATTTATTTACATATATTATTTAAATATATATATGGATGTATGTATATGTGTATATGCATGTATGTACGTATGCATGCATGTATGCAAGCACTTACGTCTGTAGGTATGCATATGTATATGAGAGTAAAAGATCCTTTGGTGCGACTGACACTTAACGACACCAGTTGGAGGTGAGGTGGGCTGCAGGTGGCGCCACCTCCCAAGTGCAAAGTCTTACCTAGTATAGCCATCGGCAATATCAATAATATTAGCTATATCAATTAATATTAATAATTAGAAATAAGTCCCTTCCAAATTTAGCAGTATTTAGTAGTTGTCTGGAATTTCTAATTCCGTGTGACTTGGATATATAAGCCCTAATGGCTGAAACTACACATATCCGTTTATCCTCCGGAAAACTATTTACATGTAGTGTGGACAGTGGGTCCCCTCTGTGATTTGATTTCAGCAATGTCTCTAAATCAAATGTTGCTTCATCCTTATCTATTTTTAGTCCATCCAGTGAGATTGCCACAATCATTTGGACTCTGTGTCCTGTAACTAGCAGTAAAAGAACTGCTAATTTAAATCCTAGTTCCTTCATTGATAAATATCTATTGCTAGGCCATGACTTGAATAACCTGAATACTATTGACACATCCCAAAACCTATTATATTTTGGTTTGGGTGGGTTTCTTTCATACACCAATCTAATGAACCAGTGTACCAACTGATGTTTTCCAATCGTCTGTCCATCTATTCTTGGTAGAATAATTGATAACGCACATCTCACTGCGTTACTTTCACCAAATCCTAATCCTTCATCTTCTAAAATTCTTAGAAATCTTAACACTTGGGCTATTGTAGGTTTTAACGGTTTGACTCTTTTCAGAAGGCAATGAAGTCCCCATTTCTTTAAATAACTTGTGTATAATTTCACCATTCCTTTCCTCCAGGCATGGGAAATAAGCCTTTCTTTTGTTATTTTGTCTAAACCAAATTGTTCTAAACGCTTTCTTAGAAAAGGAATGCCAAAAGGGGTGTTGTTGACACGTCTCCGTGGACTATTAATGGTGTTGAAGGTTGTTCATTTCCCTTGGGAATCTGATCACGTCTTTTTCTGCTGATGTTATTTCCGCTAGCCATGGTTGTATTTCTCATGCGACTTACTGCATGGGTGTGATCCATCTTGATCTTCCTGGCCACTCTGCTGATAATGCTGAATGGAGGGAATATGTATTAGAACTTATTATTCCAAATTAATGAAAATGCATCTACTCTCCAGGCTTCTGGCTCTGGATGCCAAGACACATATTTTGTTAACTTTTTGGTATTGCATGATGCAAAGAGATCAATATTTGGCTTGCCCCATTTGTGACAAATGTTGTCAAAAATATTCTAATTCAAAGACCATTCTAAATGGTCATGGAAGTGTTGGCTTTTCCTGTCAGCCAAAGTATTTTGGCTGCCTGGAATTTTGCTGCTGTTAGCCATATTTTGTGTTTCTCTGCCCAATCCCAAATGAGTTTAGCCAGATAGTTACATGGTTTGGAATGAGTCCCTCCCATATTATGAAGGTAAGTCATAGCTGTTGTGTTATCTGCTAGAACTCTTACATGATTTTTAGGGATGTGAATTAAACTACAGAGTCCTAGATAAATGGCTCTAAGCTCTAACACATTGATCTGGTCGGAGATTTCATCTTCCATCCAACGGCCACCTGTTGCCTGTTGGTCTCTATGAGCCCCCTCAGCCTTCCAATGAAGCGTCTGTTGTAACTGGAGTGTTAGGCTCTCCCACCCTAATAGGGTTGGGTGAGTTGTTAATGTGTGAAAGCCACCAGATTATATCATCTTGGCTTTTTAGCAAAATTGTCATGGGCCGCTGGAAGTTCCTTTCGTGCGTGCCAGCGCCAAGTTTTTATCTATCTCTAGAGATTTGATATGAGCCTTGCCATTTAAATAGCTGGTGCATAGGCTTTCATTATTCCTATAAATACTGTGACTTGTCGTATTTTTGGTTTGTTCAATTGTACTAATTGATTTGCTGTTGTTGTTAATTTATCAACTTTTTGTTCTGTTAATGAAATGGTCATTTCTGTGGTGTCAATAAAGAAACCCAGAAATTTTTATTTGTTTGTGGGCGTTAGTACTGATTTAGTGTCATGTATGTAGAAACCTAATTTTGTAAATGTTTCACATAATTTCTCTACTGCTGTCTGGCATTGTTGTTGTGTTTGCGAGACAATAAATGAATCATCAATGTATGGAAACAGAATATGTCCTTCCCTAGCCATTAGGAAATAAAATTGGTTCAAGTAACCTTGTGAAAATGCATGGACAGCATTTGGCATACAAGTGAACTCATAATGTTTGCCATTCCAACAGAATCTTAGATACTTTCGATCAAGTTTATAAATGGGTAATGTCCCACCATGCAGAGGGGTCACCCATAAAGTAGTACACAACATCAGGGTGGCCAGTAGGGGATATTCCCTTACATGCCTTTATACTCGCATAAGTTTTATACATCACATAAATATATATATTTATATATGCATGTGTAGTCGTATACAGTATAACCCCGTTAAACCAAACCTGAACTTGAACTTGCACAGTTTACAGCTGGCAACTTTTTGTATGTTATAAGAGACATATCACTGGTTCCAAAAACATCAAAAAAGCTTCTCTTGCAGTTTTGTCTGTGTTAGCCCTTATTTGGCCCTAAAATGACTATACTATTGCGGGAGATCGGGAGTTTGGTTCCCAGTAGAGTCAAACCAACAACATGTACATATAAAATTGCTACTTGTCATTTCCTAGCCTGGCGCTCAGCATTAATAGGATAGGGCAAGGACTGGTTAGCTCAGTGTTAGGATAATGTGACTGATTGGAATATGAGGTCATGGTCCTGAT
Organism: Branchipolynoe longqiensis; assembly: GCA_030323885.1. Taxonomy (NCBI): domain Eukaryota; kingdom Metazoa; phylum Annelida; class Polychaeta; order Phyllodocida; family Polynoidae; genus Branchipolynoe; species Branchipolynoe longqiensis. The sequence goes on from CM059187.1 coordinate 94,227,645, forward strand.
TTCCCAGTGGGGCAGCACTATAAAGTCGCCATGAGTGTGCACTGTCACAATTTGGTACCCATCTTGATATGACCTTAGATGTTACAATGACATAAAACTCCAACAACCAACCAACCAGCCAACCACACTCACGCCACTCTACACTCCCCCCTCCCCTCCCTCTCCCCTCAACTCATCCCGCGAACTCCCAGCATGCCTTGCGGTTCCCTAGGTCAGCCTGTTTCAATCTGCGAGCTATACAGGGACTGCGACTTTATGCCTAAAAATACACACGATTGTAGGAGTTTTTCCCACGTAGATTTATTTGTTTTTAAAATACCTACTGAACAAAGTGAGAAATGTGGGTTTTGTTATCGCGTGGAAGTTGTCACCTGAGGGGTGCACGGCTGCGCGCTGTTTCTCAATAGACGAGATCACCGTTCCGACTGCGCATGCGCTGAAAAAGGCATTGGCAGCAAAGCAAATAAATGCGTCTGGGCATTGAGTTTGGCGATATGCGTAGGGCAAAACTTCGATTTTATTCAAGATGAATAGAAATACATAACAATTTGGCATAAACATATATGCACACATTCAATATAATGATCTGATGAATATAGCTAAGACAAAACTAGCCATAGTTGAGCTAAGAAACATACAATTCCACACAAAACAATCAGTCACTTTAAGGCTGATGTCCACATCACCATTATTGATTCTTGTTCTAAATATTAAAATGCCAAATGTGTCAACATACACTTGTTTCAGAGAAATATATAGCCAATAACTGATTAATCATACTCATTTTCTAGTTCTATATATGTCATTAACCATAGGATACAAATAAAAACATTAATAAAATAAGTAAAACTGACTCTGGCTATGGCTCTAACACTAGTCTGAGTGCCTAGATTTGTCTAAATCTAAATGCACATGGCATAAGATGTGCTGATTATATTGATGTAAATGCAATGCTGGATAAAAGATTAATATCTTAATTTATTATATATATTTTGTTAGTTGGTATTCTATGTTTCAAACAAGAGCGGAGATGAGCTGAAACTAGCACATTTCATAGATGCACCCAGTGTATTAGCATGTGCCATGTGCTTCTTGTGGGTTTCTTTTTCTTCTACGCATCCCACAATGCACCGCGCGGCTGGAATGGTGATGTAGTCTATTGGGGCGCGTTTGGTGGCTTTTGTGGGGATTTGCGGTGGATGGGTGGGGGTGCGGTGTGGTGGGGGTGGGGGTGGTGGTGGGGAAGGCTAGGAATACTCGGCTCACATCCAGGTGGGTGAGGTACTGGTGGGGGGGTCAGGGGGGGGGGGGGGGGGGGGGGGGGCTGTATGTGCATTGGAGGGCGAGGGGGAGGGTTCAGGAGGGGGCGGGGCGTATGTGTTCGCGTGTATTTGTGGGCGTGAGTAAGGGGAGGGTGGGTTTGCGTGAGCAGGGATTTGTTGGGTGTTGGAGTTTTAGGTCCTAGCAACACTTAAGGTCATATCAGGACGGGTACGGACTTGTAACAGTGCACACTCATGGTGACTTTATAGTGCTGCCCCACTGGGAGACCAGGCCGCCAGCACCATGACCTGCTATCCCACTCAGTCACACTATCCTGACAGAGCCACCCAGTCTTTGCCCTATCCTAATAATGCCGAGCACCTGGTGAGGAAACGACAAGTATAAATTGTTAAGTCATTGCTTTGACTCGACCAGGGCTCGAACCCATGGGTCCGAATCCCACAATCCACCAAACCGGGAGACGGAAGCTCAACTCATTCGGCCATCTTGTCTGGTCGTGACCCGGGGACTGGGCGGCAATTGTTTGAATGTGTGTTTGCAGGTGGAGTAGGGTGGAGGTTCAATTGGGAGTGGGAGAGGTGCCATGCCTGAGTACCTGGGAGTTTATAGGTTTGCTTGGTGTGTAGGTTTGCTTGGATGTGGGTTGTAGTGTGTGTGGAGGTGTGTGTGTGTATGTGGAGGTGTGTGTGAGAGGAGGTGTGACGAAGAGCCCATGTTTGAGCTTGTGTGTATGTCGGTGTGTGTATACATCAAGGCGATATATGCGGGTGTGTGGTAGTAGGCAGAGTGTGGGGGTGGGGTGTGGGGGTGGGGCCGGGGGGCTAACACCCCGGGAACCCAACGTGTGGAGATAACAACGAGGAGCAGTGGGCGGGGCGCCCGCCATCATACCCCGCCCCTCCGCCCTCCGAACGCCCGCCCACCGACCTGGTACGCAGATCTAATCTGCACAGGTGCACGATCGCCCGCCTCTGTCGCCCCTGTCCTATCGCCTGTCTGCAAGACAGGGTTCTCGAATGAGTTGAGCGTCCGGTTCCCGTGTGGCAGGTCGTGGGATTCGAACCCGAGGTTCAAGCCCTGGCCGAGTCAAAACCAATGACTTACAAATTGATGCTTATCGCTACCTATAGCCTGGCACTCAACATTAATAACAATTAACAGGATATGGCAAGGAGAAGTGGGATGGGACCAATTGTCCACTATTGAAATTTCTCATGCTTAATCAACGAATATAATTTTGTTTTCAAGAAGTTCCCCGCGACACGCCCCCCCCCCCCTCCCATGACGCCCCCGCCCCCTCCTCAAAATCCACCCCACCACCCATCTTCTTCGGAGAAGACTACCCCCTGTGAAGGGTCATCTGTTATGGATCTCCACCCCCACCCTCATTGTCCCCTGGGACAGCCCCTATCCCCAGAATAGTCCCTCTACCCCCGCTAGGACAGCTCCACCCTCGGGACAGCCCCTCTACCCCAGGACAGCCCCTCAACCCCGGATCGTCCGTCTCTCCTCCAGGACAGTTCCTGCCCCCCCCCCCTGGACAGCCACTATATCCCAGGACAGCCGCTGTACCCGAGGACAGCCCCTAAACCCCGGGACAGCCCCTATACTACAGGACAGCCCCTCTACCCAGGACAGTGCCTCTAGCCCGGGACAACCCAACTACCCTAGGACAGCCCCTCTACCCCGGGACAGTCCCACTACCCTAGGAAAGCCCCTCTACCCTAGCACAGCCCCTCTACCCCCAGACAGCCTCATATACCCCAGGACAGCCCATATACCCCGGGACAGCCCCTCTACCCTGGGACAGCCCTTATAGCTCAGGACAACCCTCTACCCTAGGACAGTCCCTCTACCCTGGGACAGTCCTGCTACCCTAGGACAGCCCCTCTCCTCCCAGGACAGCCCCTATACCCCAGGACAGCCGCTATACCCCAGGACAGCTCCTATACCCAGGAGAGCCCCTCTACCGCAGGACAGCCCTATCCCCGGGACAGCCTCTCTACCCCAGGACAGCCCCTACACCGCAGAACAGCTCATCTACCCCGGGACAGTCTTTCTCTCCCCGCGGACAGCTCTCTCCCCCGGGACAGCCCCTCTACCCCGGGGCAGCCCCTATACCCCAGGACAGCCCCTCTACCCCGGGACAGCCCCTACATCCCAAGACAACCCCGTATCCCCGGGACAGCCCCTATACCCTAGGACAGCCCATATCCCCATGACAGCCCCTCTACCCGGGACAGCTCCTATACCCCGGGACAGCCCATAACCGAGGGAAAGCCCTTGACTTCCTCTCCATTACCCTCCGCTCTCCCCCTCACTCTCATTCCTCTGCATTAATTTCCCCTCCTCTCCCCTTACTCTCCATTCTCCCCCCTTACTCTCCTTTCTCTTCATCAGTGTACTTCCATACCCTCGCTTTCTCTTCTCATCTTCACACTCCTTCTCCCGCCCTGATATGACGTTAGATGTTGCGAGACCGTAAAACTCCAACAACCAACAAACTCTCCTTCCATTCATTTTTATGTACACTACCTTCTATTGACTAGCAGCGCGGGTTCAAGTCAACTTATCAAATGGTGTTTGGTAGCCTTTAAGGCAGGCATCCATCACTACCAAGTTGTTTGACAGTGATTACCTTCCTCCTCTCCTCACTCATGGGACACATGCATGTTCCGATCTCAATGGGGCGTATTCGATTAACCAACTACAGGTAGCAGCACAAATGTTACGTCATCGCTCCTAGCCAACTCCAGCCAAGACGTAAGTTACTGGGGTCAGGACTTTTTGCACACGGCACTTGTATTTGTTGATGTTTTCATTGGACTATGCAGCTTTAAAAAAGAGGGTCTATAATGATTGGAAATCTGGCCACCGGCACCATGACCTGTTATCCCACTCAGTCACATTATCCTATCACTGATCCAACCAGTCCTTGCCCTATTCTAATAATGTCGAGCGCTTGGATAGGAAGTGAAAGGTATCAATTTGTAAGTCATTGGGTTTTACTCGACCAGGGTTCGCGAACTACCAAAGCGGGAGACGGACGCTCAACCCTGTCTGGTCGGTCAGCTGTTTTGGTCGGAGCTCAGTCGTTCCTGAGGGGACCAGTGGAACTGGGAATAATAGCCATACTCGTTAGAGAAGGTTACTCATGCTTTCATTGGTTCACGCCTGGATTATTGTAATGCTCTCTTGTATGGTCTGCCGCTGTCAAGTAGTTCAAAACTGCAACGTATACAGAATGCGGCTGCCAGGTTGTTGACGGGTACAAAGAAATTTGATCACATCACTTCTGTGCTGAAATCATTACACTAACTCCCTGTGGAGAAGAGAATTGATTTCAAGGTGCTGCTTCTTGTATATCGTGCCTTGCGTGATCAGGCTTCAGAATATATGAGTGATATGCTCCAGGAGAGAACAAATGTTCGAACACTGCGCTCCACAGTCTCCACCCAGTTAGCAGTTCCTCGGAGCAGACTCAAAGGCTTTGGGGATCGTGCTTTTAGTATTGCTGCCCCGAGACAGTGGAATGCTCTGCCAGGATATATTACTGATTGTAATATATCCTGGCCTTAAGACACATTTGTTTAAATCTGCTTTTAACTAGGTGAAATTTATCTTCCTGTATATTTGTTTGTTATGTAAAGCACCTGAGAACGGCTTGCTGGATCGGGCGCTATATAAATGTTTTATTATTATTATTATATACTGAAGTAGCCCATTTAGGGTGTTGTTCAAGTACTCTGTAAACATTTCCATGGAGATAACATTGAAGGGTTGGCCTGGACATTACTGCGCAACCAAATCGGCTCAGCTCCTAATTGTAACTTCCTGCTGCGCCGCTGGTTGTGGTGCGGCACATTAGGAACTGGTCCCCCTTAAAGCTGCATAGTCCGATCAAAACATCAAATTTTCAAATCCAAAACAACTATCTAGATCTAATTCTACATATCTAACTTAGATACTGGTGCATTTAGAAAACATATGTTGCCACATATAACGGGAAACTGACAATTTAATAGAATCTGTTTCTGCAGAAACCTATGGTGTCAGAGTTTTGGCATGCTTGCCAAAATTAATTTGCCATGTTTGCACTTCAGATATCTCAAAGGTTAGCCATTTAAAATAAAATTTATTTCAAACTAAAGTACGGTAGATTTTAACGATCAACCTAGTATATTTATCTCAGAAAATGACAGAAACTCAAACCCATCGGACGATGCAACTTTAAGGTATGCATGATAAGGAAGTGAAAGTGCCCCGCAGCTTGTGTGTGTACTTAAAGCTGCATACTCCTATGAAGCATCACAGTTTCAAAACAACCTGTCACTGAACAAGAGTCTATGGTGTCGGAGTTTTGGCGTGCTTGCCAAAATTAATCTTGCATGTCTACACTTGAATTATCTCCACAGTTAGCCATTTAAAATGAAAGTTACTTCAAAAGGAAGTAAGGTAGATTATACCAATAAATTTAATATATTTATTTCATAAACAGGTTTTTCATTTAAAATAAAAGTTACTTCAAACTAAAATATGGTAGATTATAACAATCAATTTAATATATTTATCCCAGAAAATAATTACAGAAACTCAGAACAATCGAACTATGCAACTTTAAGCAGAGTTGGTAGATGTGCCAGCCCCCCCCCCCCGCCATCCCCCCCTCCCCCACCACACACCCACCATTCACCACTTCACTCACAATCAAAACACCGACCATATATGTAGTTATAAATTGGTAGTTCCAAGGTATATAACAAATATCTGGTTGAGTAGCTTTATTCTCTTGCAAGGAATAATAACAATGCAGGTTTATTCTCAAGAACCCATCTCTTCCCCATGTCACTTAAATAAACAGAATATATGGAATGAATGAATGCTACAAACTAATGCAGCTACCATAAGCCTATCATATTAATTTGCCAAAGAAAGTATCCAAAAAGCAGCCCCCAAGGCACCGATTTATAGGACTGTGTAACTGACCTTTATGCCATAATTAAACCCTTATGGCATAATTAAACCCTTGTGCCATAATTAAACCCGTCTGCCATAATTAAACCCGTCTGCCATAATTAAACCCTTCTGCCATAATTAAACCCTTTTGCCATAATTAAACCCTTATACTATTATTAGTATTATATATATCTGATTTAGTAGGCAGTGTTAAAGCCTGAATCTATTGATACAAGAATATGCTAATATTATGTAACAAAACTATATTTGTGTATCTATGTCCAGAAGACCAGTAGCTCGGCGCTAAAGACATGATTTGTTCAGCTAAATAAACATTTAGCCAAATAAAATGAGGTGCATTCAACTCCTGAGGTGAAACGCCACAAGCACTCCTGAGTGTAGGATGCAGGGGGGGGGGGGGGAGGCACCCTGCTATAAATCGCCACTCAGTGGGGGGGGGGGGGCACTTCATCAATGCGTCAGTCAGGGGCAAGTCAGAAAAATGTATTTTCCTCCAAGCATTTATACCTGCATAGTGCGTTATACATCGTATTATATATAGAGAGAGATAGAGAGAGAGAGAGAGTAAAATCTCCCTAACCAACCACCTCCACAGATTGACCAATCCCCTATATCGATCGTTTTTAGGTGGGTCCCAAACGATCACCCATACAGTACCATTGCAACGATTTTAGAAAACTCCCTAAACTGATCACCTCCCTAAATGGACCATTTAAAAGTCAGTGCCATGATCGGTCAATTTAGAGAGGTTTTACTGTGTGTGTGTATATATATATATATATATATATATATATAGTAAAACCTCTCTATACCGACCCCTCCACAGATCGACCACTCCCCTATATCGGTCGATTTAAGTGGGTCCCAACAATACCATTGCAAAGATATTCTAACTCTCTAAACCGACCACCTTCCTAAATGGACCACTGAAAGTCATTCCCATGGTCGGTCGATTTAGAGAGGTTTTACTATATATATCAGACTGTCTCAAAAGGTGATGAGTAAAATGGGACAAAACTGTGTCCATTGTCATGATCAACATTTGCATTTGCTCAGGATAGACCGATTTGTTTGTTACATGGTGTTTCATAATCCCAATAGAATATATATTGATTTGAAGCAAATGTCCTTGTGTTTTCAGTGTAACTGTTTCTGTGCTGTTTTGTTTCAATCGTTACGCGGACAAACAAATTATTAGTTATAACCTTTTAAGACAGGCTCATATATATATATTGTCGGCCCCAGGCCACTTCCGGTACAGTTAAACCAATCTTTCATGTGGTTTTAAGGTCATCTGAGACTTTTTTATATGATAAATGGTAGTATTTTGCCAGGTCGCCGAAAAAAGTTTGGATTAACCGATCGTTTGATTTAACCGAGGTTGGTTTAATGGGGTTAAACTGTATATATATATATAAACAATAATCATAGTGTCCACATACATTGAACATTCATAATGCGCCCCCGTTTTTGCCAAAGCCAAGTCAAAATCAAAGCTCGGTTAAACCAATGATCAGTTAATCCAAACAAATTTCTAGGGTACCTTCAAGTTTGGTTTAATGGGGTTATACTGTATATATATATATTGTCGTGGATAGATTAGACCAGAGAGCCTAGATAGGCTAATGGTTAGTACGCAAGCCGTGGAATGGCAGACGTGTGGGTTCAAATCCCACTCTAGGTGTTGTGTTTTCCTTCATGTGCAAAAGACACACACACGACGACAATGAGGTGTGCTTATAAACTGACAATTATTCACACTGTGTTGGCAGCTCCCCCTGGTGGAGGTCACATGGACACACCCAGAGCCAATTCCTAGATAAACATGCTTCTGTGTGTCACTTTTTTTTCATCTCTTTTTTTTGGTTTGGTCCATGCTTAATGGTAGATGGGGACATGAGTAAAGTATGTAACGCTTAAACGCTTGGACATAGGCCTACACATTTCTGTCACACTTCGTAGAATTTCATCACATTGTAATATTTACTGGAATGCCCGGCCATCTGAGCCCCAGAAATAGCACTTACTCTTCCCAGGTGCATTCTGAAAACTGTCTGTCAGTTCACACCTGATGCCCCTCTCTAACAAACTCATAAGCAAGAAAGGGAAGACAAGTCACGCAAGATTGACAGTGAAGAAGTTGTGCTTTATTGGCATCAACTCCTGTTCACCTACTAGCGACCTATCACCCTGACTCCTTACCTTCTGTCCATACAGAGCCTCATTACTCTCTTTAGTATGTATAGGAATCAGTGCCTACAGCCCATTGAACCATAGTCCCATAGTTGTTGCACACAACTCAGTTTGTATATGAAAGGTGAAGCCTCAGACAGAGTGTCTGGGTTCCTGGCCACGAGAAGAGTGTGTCAAGAGTTTCACACAGCGAGTGGGGCACCCATTGCTTTTCTGTTACATAACCTTGGTCCCCACTCTGTCGCCCGAGAATAATAATGCTCTTTGCCAATATATAATTCCGAACCGAAAATCCGTATATTTTTACAACATGTTCCTCCAGAGAGTAGGCCTATCTCGGTTTGCGAAAGATCCCCCCCCCCCCCACAACACCCCGGCATTCCAAGCACAAGGAAACGCGAACTACCTTAAAGCCGCACAGTCTGTTGGAGCGTCAAATTTTCACAACCAAAACAATGAGCTAGATTTTATTCTATATATCTGATTTAGATAATGATGCACTTATTAAGCAATTGTTGCCACATAGAAGGTGATACTGAGTCAATTTAATTGAACCTGTTAATGCTGAAGCCTATGGTGTCAGAGTTTTGGCGTGCTTGCCAAAACTAATTTTACATGTTTGCATTTCAAATATCTCAAAAGTTAGCCATTTAAAATAAAAGTTACTTCAAACTAAACTAAGGTATATTATAACAATCAAATTAATATATTTATCTCATAAAAATTATAGAAACTCAGAACCATTGGACTATGCAACTTTAAGATAGCAGAGTTGTTTTGATTTACACCTTTGATGAGTGCATATTTACAAATTACTGCCAAAACTGAAATATATTTTATCGGACCAATATCACAATATCGGACCAATTGATCAAATAAATTGTACATTGGAAGTATCATGTTGGTTGAATATCGCAAAATGATCGGAAATGTTACATTGAAAGTCTGGTGTTGGTTGACTCTCGCAAAAAATGATTGGAAATTTTAGATCGGAAGCCTGTTGTAAAATGATCAGAATTGTTATATGTCTGTTGATATCAGATCTCAACAGGTGGCACCACCAGTCTGTTCACATTCTGAAATTAAATAATGTATAAACACTTAAATTGTACTTATCTAGACGGGCGGAAGGTCAGGAGTTTTGAAAAACCCGGCCGAGTCAATCAAACCAATGAATTATCAAATTCATACTTGTCGCTTCCTAGCCTGGTACTCGGCATTACTAGGATAGGACAAGGACTGGTTATCTCAGTATCAGGATAATGTGACTGTGTGGGATATTGGGGCATGGTGCCGGTGGTGTGGTCTCCCAGTGGGGCAGCACTATAAAGTTACCATGAGTCTGCACTGTCACAAGTTGGTACCCAACTTGATATGCCCATATATGTTGCTAGGACGTAAAACAACAAACAACAACAATAACTAAACAAGCACAAGCTATAACTTGCAAGCTTATATCGAGTCATTTTCGCTGACCTTGCTGGCTGAGTGTGTGTGGGGGGGAGGGGGTGGAGGGGAGGGGGTGACCCGGGGGCCATGTTGTTGGCGATCACACCACAGCAGCGATCCTGGTGGCCGGTTTGGTGGCGTCAACAATGGCGGCTAAAGCTATAACCCACTTATATCCATGACAACTGAGATCCAATTATGCACGTGCCTATGTACCGGAATGCCTCAGGTCGGCCGAGAGGCCGGGTATATCAGGTTATTTAGGAACTGGGCTGGGGTTGTCTGTCACCTGTGTCGGAGCGGGCCAGGCGGGTAAAGCCGGCATTCCATCAATGCGTATCCGTGTTGCGGTTTGCGTATTGCGTAAATATCAAAATAGCTAGAGCAGACGGGATGGCCAAATAAGTTGAGCGTCCGTCTCCTGCTTTGGGAGCTCGGGGGATCCGAACCCATCGGTTTGTGGGTTCGAACCCTGGTCGAGTCAAACCAATGACTTAAAAAATTGATACTTGTTGCTTCCTAGCCAGGCACTCGGCATTATTAGATTAGGGCAAGGACTGTTTGGCTCAGTGTCAGGATAATGTGACTGAGTGGGATATGAGGTCATGGTGTTGGTGGTCTGGTCTCCCAGTAGGAGAGACAGCACTATAAAGTCACCATGAGTGCGCACTGTCACAAGTTGGTACCCGTCCTGATAAGACCTTAGATGTTGCTAGGGCATAAAACAACAACAAACAAACCAAAATAGGTGTGGGTCCATGTGAGCGATGCCACGTTATTCTCTACTTACAAGATTTGAGTTATAATCTCATAAAAACATCACATTTTCTAAACCGAACTATTTACCTAGATTGTGATCCTACAACTTATAGCTGGCGCACACCTCCCGTTTACGATTCGCGCGCTAAAACTGACTGCGACTCGCGACCTGTTTACGACCTAAAACTGGCCGATTCATTTTTCGAATCTCATAAGATTCCAGGTTTAAGCCCTAAAACTGAGTTTTAAGTCGTGAATCGCAAGGCTCTGGTGTGCGCGGGGGTCGCACACCTAACGATTAAAACCCAGTTTTATGCGCGAAACGAACAGTTTTAGGTCGTAAACGGGAGGTGTGCGCCGGCCATAAGATACTGGTGCACTCATTAAACATTTCTTGCAGGCTGATGATCCTGGTGTATGCTGCGATGATTAAAAAATAGGTGAACTAAGCCAATGTCCAGAATTTTGTTGTGAACATGCCAGGCTAATTTTGATGTCCACAACAAAATTCTGGACATCTGTTAATCCCATTTTTTTTTAAGATTTCAAAATAACGTAAAGTAGACTATAATGATCATGGTACTTATCTATCTGAACAATTATAATGAAGCAACAACTCAAAACAATGAATTAAGCAAATTTAACACGCAAACCTGAGTGTCATGTGTAAAGTGGTTTTCAGAACATCTGTGGGTCTCAGTGATCTATGACGGTGAGACCTGGAGACAGTGCATAATAGTGAGTTGGTTGGTTGTTGGAGTTTTACGTCCTAGCAACATCTAAGGTCATATCAGGATGGATACCGACTTGTGACAGTGCACACACATGGTGAATTTATAATGCTGCCCCACTGGGAAATCAGGCCACTGGTACCATGACCCAATATCCCACTCCGTCACATTTTCCTGACACGGAGCCAACCAGTCGTTGCCCTATCCTATTAATGCTGAGCACCAGGCTAGGAAGTGAGAAGTGTCACTTTCATAAGTTATTGGTTTGACTCGACCGGGAACCAAACTCCCGATCTCCTACACGTGAGGCCCATGCTACACCGATTCGGCTACCGCACCCGATCATAATAGTGTAGTGGTCTGCACTGACCTCTCAGGCAAGGACCTGCATAGACAGGTAGGCGTGGGTAGTGTGTTGATATCAGGGAGCCTAGGTGGTGTAATGGTTAGCACACTGGCCCAGAATGCAAAGAGATGTGTGTTCGAATCCCACTCTAGGCGCAATATTTCTCATTTTCATCACCACACCACAAGGGTGCCGTGACCATGATCCTGTACAAGCTACGTGCTGTATAATTGTTGAACCTACTCTGGGTATGTGTAAGTGCACTGCCTGTATGTATGTAATTGTAAGCACTGCTACTGAAATACAGGCAATCAAATACCTTATCAGCAGCTACTGTGTGATAAGACAACACCAACACTACAGCTGGCCAGCATTGAAAACAAGCCTGAATACCCAGGCTTATATGCTATGGACAGTATAAATACAGCCTCAATAAAAAAAAAAATTAAAAAAAATTAACAAACTTACAATTCCAGGGGGACGAGTGTAGTAGTCTGCACTGACCTCTCAGGCAAGGAGCCGCATAGACAGGTAGGCATGGGTAGTGTGGTGACATAAGGGATCCTAGGTGGTGTAATGGTTAGCACACTAGCCCGGAATACAAAGAGATGTGGGTTCGAATCCCGCTCTAGGCGCAATATTTCCAATTTTCATCACCCCCACGACAATAGTAAATGTTTTTTTTGGGTGTTCGAATGTAACATTAGAGGGTAATGGAAGTTCGGCTTTAGGCTTGACACCAGCTGTGGCCCCCCCCCTCCTTCTGATCCCCCCCCCCTCCGACCCCCTCCCCCATCCCCCTATTAGGGCAGCCGTCACCCTACACTCCCAACCTGCATGGTAACAGTGCTGGATGTGCGACATTTAGGTTCACCTTGGGCGGATAATTGTAAGCAGCTATTAGGGCGCTTCTTAAAATTACATAATCCGATGGTCTTTAGTGTCTGCCCTATTATATATTTACAGTAAAACCTCTCTAAATCGACCGACCTCGGGACCGACTTTAAGTGGTCCATTTAGGGAGGTCGTCGGATTAGGGAATTAGAATATGGTTGCAATGGTATTGTTGGGACCCAAATAAAGCGATCGTGATAGGGGAGTGGTCGATCTGTGGAGGTGGTCGGTTAGGGAGGTCTTACTGTATATATGATATTATATATATATATACATATATATATATTATATATAATCTATTATATACATATAAACGCTCGGAGAATTATTTATTATTTATTATTCGATTTGGCTCGAGTTAAATATTAGCCAATCGCCGTCGGCCGGCCACTGGCTGCGCCCTTTTGGCCCCGCCGGTTGCTCTCGAGAGGTTCAAATCGTCACTTGCCTCCAGTTTTTTGCTTAGGAAGGACCACAGTCTACCAGGGCCGCGTTCAGGCTCCGTCTCGGAGGCGCCTCGGAGGCGCCCGTGACGTCAGGCTAGTCTGAACAACAATAGCAGTTGGTCGCCTCGAAAATGGCCGCCCCAATAGGCGGCGGCCATTTGCAATCGAAATGCTGCGCTCTGATTGGATGAAACCACTGAGCACGGCGCCATTTTCGAGACGCTTTTTGTCTCCAACCTGAAAAGGGAGGCGTCGCCGAGACGTCGCCGAGACGCACCCTGAACGGGAATAGGCCAAAAAGCATCGCCGAGACGTCGCCGAGGCGCCTCCAAGACGGACCCTGAACGCGGCCCTGCTACCTGTGGTTCCTTTGTTCTACCTGGCTACCTGTTGTTACACCTGGGGCCAGCGGACGACTTCAGCTCTGATATTACCTGTTCGCTGATCAGCAATAACAAGGACGTTCGCACCTGAATGACAAATTAACGGTATGGTGCACATAACTAAACCTTATTTTAGCGTTTTACAGGGACAGCGGACGACTGAAGCAAATTAATTTCAGCTTGTCCATTGTCAATCCTACACTGATCGCTATTGAAAACGTTGAATCTCGTCCGAACTTTAACGGTCGATCACCATTGATCGCCCGATCGGGCCAACGGACGACTTCGTTCGGATTTTGTAATTTAAACGAACGATTCAACCTCCCGAACTTTAACGGTTCTCCGCTCTCAAGAATAACAATCGATCAATCTGACGCTGTTAACCTTGTAATGGGCCAACTGCCGACTATTTCGCTCGATTACAGTAATTTAAGGATCTAGCTGTACTTTATCGGTCGATCATCAGTTATAGACGGCCTCAGGACGACGTCACTGATATTTACTGTAGCTTTGTCTAGGGCCAAGGGACGACGGAAGCAAAATGGTTTCATGTTGTCGACTTTCAACATATTCTCTACTGACCATTATTAAAAATGCTTGATAAAAGATCGATTAAACTAGGCCGACCTGTAACGGCCAGATCGGGCCAATGGACGACTTCATTTCGAATTTAACGGTCGATTAGCATTGAGGAAGCCTGATCGGGCCAACGGACGACTTGTGTATATATATATACACATATATATATATATATACATTGTTATGCCGCTACCATACTGTATCGATTGCGGTTCTAACCACAAGAAGGACGATACTGCGACTTGCTGCGACCTCCAGGAACGAACGACAGTTCGCACAAGAAGTACTACCAAGATGGCCTCGATTAAGCCTAAAGACGATTCGGGCCAGGTGACGACGGCAATGGCTGATTTATCGATTTACGAAAAGGAGGAGGAAGCAAGAACGGCGATCGCAAAAATCGAGGCGGAATTACGGTTACAGGACCTCCAGGACCGTTTGAGTGACTTGCAGGCAGAGAGGGACAGAAGGAGGTCCGGTCGTCCGCGGACTAGGGACGAGCCAGAAAAAGAGGACGACATGACGGAGAAGTCCAGCTACAGAACTGACATTCACATGATTCCCGAGGAGGCATGGCCAGAGTGGAAGACGAAGGATACAGAAGACGAAGGTCACTCTTCCTATGGCCGGTCACGGAGAAGATCGAGGGAAACCGGATAGCGACGACGGACAACACGCTCGCGGAGCGACAGCAGTGCTTCCCGACGTAGACAGAGTAAGTGGGCTTTGAAAAAACATACTCTGGGGGGAAAGGATGTTAGGAAGCTCAACGCTTATGAGCTAATTAATGCTAGTGCTGCCTGGTGCCTCACCATAGCGGACCTGTCCGTACAAGACTACAAAGCCTTCTTGCAGCATCTAAAGTTCATCACAAATCGTGCGAGGGATGACCATTACAAGGACATTGCACATGTCGAGTACGATTTGGAGATCCGGAAGCTAGCGGAGACGATGGGATTCACTGCGTTCTCATCCAAGTACCAGAGCGAGAGCATGTCCCACTACAGCGACCAGAACCGCAGGCAGAAGAAGACGAGCTACGGTTCAGCGACATCACGAAGGAAATCACCATCCGGACCTGGGAAGCGCTCCTGCTACGCCTGGAACTCGGATGGGGGATGCGATCGTGCAGAGGACGTGTGCCGATTCAAACACACCTGTTCTAAGTGCGGTGGGAAGGGCCACAAACGCTACAAGTGCAAGGAGTGACTGGGACAGGAACATTTCACCGACCGGGTTGAAGCAAGTTCTGTTGTAGCTGAGCAAGAACCCTCGATCGCATATCATGAAGGTAAGTGGGTCAGTGGGCAAACTAGTGCCCAGCTGACTCAGTGGCCCAAGGCAGGTGTGTTGGACAGGGACTTGGTTGACAGGGAGACTGTCAACAGGGAGGTTGCTGAACTGGGTGCTAGGCAGCTTGGGGCTAGCAACTATGGGGAGTACTCTGCCCCTGTTAGGAGCCAGGGGCTCGTACACAGCGTGAGCAGGAGCAGCAACACATTGAATGACAGTGATACACCAACCGACATTATGGCTGAGAGCAGCAACACAGTTTATGACGGAGATACACTTGTTGACTTTGACGAGGACATAGGTGACATGACTGAAAATGGAGACGGTGGTGGCCTGGACATTCATGTTGAGAGGAACGGCGAACATTCTGTGCACATTGATACCAATGCTAATCTGTTTGTTTCTTCCAATGTACAGGAGGGAGGCATTGAGACATGTAGCATTTGGGGTACGGTTGATATAAAAGATGTTGAGGGCCGATTGCACATTTGGGATGTAGGAGATCATATAATGGTATCTTTATCCGAGTTGATAGGTGGGGAAAAGTTCCATTTTGAAGTATATGAATCATGTTTTCATGGCAATTGTGATTGTACCCACTTCATTGCAGGAAACCGCTCCCAGCTTAAACCTTGTAGATTTGTAGTAGAGCTGTTCTTTAGAGGAGATAATGATCCTGACGCTATTTTTCTATTGTTAGGAGTTGTCTATGGCTTCAGGGTTATAAATGATGATTGTGATATAACCTATAACACCAGGGAGAGGAAGGCTAGGAACAATTGGGAGCATGATATCATTTATGAGAAGTTTCAGGGAGAGCTAGCTGATGGGAACATATCCAGGGTATGCAATCAGCCAAAATGTACACACTCGGTGTTTGTTGTACCGAAGGACGATGGCGGCGGTAGAACTGTCGTCGATTGTAGTAGACCAAAGGGCAAGTCTGTAAACCAGTTCACACGAGGCATAGCCACTACTTTTAGCTACAAAACCATCGATACTGTCACAGACTGCATGGAGAAAGGAGATTTTCTATCTACAATAGACATTAAAGATGCTTACAGAGCTGTCTCCATCCATCCATGTGACAGGCCTCGTCAGGGTCTTGCCATTGCTAGGGCACTTGCTGACGATGGAGCCTATTACCTAGACTATTACTTAGCATGGGCCTATCCTCCAGTCCTTATATATTTTCAAAAATTTCAGATTTCATTGTCAGATGTGCTCTAAGAGAGGGAGTTACTCGGGTGATTAATTACCTCGATGGAATAAATTCGAGGCGATGGGCGCCCAGAAGCTAGTATTAGGCATTATCCGCAGGCTGGGTTTCTATGTCAGCTATAAGAAAGTGAGCCAGGCTGCCCCGCGGGTGCGGTTTCTAGGGATCATAATTGATTCCGACAAGTTAGAACTCACCCTCCCGATAGATAAATTAGACAAGATGAGACGCGTACTTGAGACAATGAGGGGTCGGAGGAAAGCTTCGAAGAAGGAGCTGGAACAGGTCGGTGGAATCCTAGCCCACTGTGCAAAGGTGATCAGGGGCGGGCGAACCTTTACGAGGAGGATATTCGATATGTCCGCAAAACTCAGGTAGGGCCACCATAGGGTTAGGCTGACCAAGGGGGTACGTGAAGACCTGGAATGGTGGATCACATTCTCTGGCAACTTTAACGGTAAGGCCAAAATTCTTGGCAACTTTGCCCCCCTGATCTCTTCCTACAGTGATGCATCTGGATGGGGCCTCGGCGCCCTCCATGGTAACGACTGGTTAGTCGGCTCCTTTGTCAAAGCTGATGATAGATTGTTGGCTGGCTATGTTGGTCACCACCACTCGAGCCCCGAGGGCCATGTCGCTTCAGCTCATATAAATATTCAGGAGATGGCGGCGGTGTACGCAGCCTGCGAGAGGTGGTCGCATAAATGGTCTGATGCAACTGTTGTTATGGTTACTGATAGTGCTGTCGTGCGGGCCGCTCTGAGCACAGGCAGATCTAGATCAACTGGGATCATGTATTATCTCAGGAGGTTGTTTTGGATGGCCGTTGAGAGGAATTTTGAGTTTAAGTCTGTTTATATTCGCAGTAGGGATAATGTCATCTGTGACTCTCTAAGCCGCCTTGACGACAGTGCTAGTAACACAAGGATTTTGAACGCTGACCTGGAAGGCGTGCTCTGCTGTAGGGCTAAACTGTGTTATACTCTACTTTCTTACAGAAATATCTCAGCTGAGAAGTGAGCAAAAGGGTTATCTGGACCATTGCTACGCGCAAATTCAGTAATAACAAGGGTTGTTCAAGTCAAGAGATACCTGGGCTTTGTAGACACTTTCAGTTCTAATCGCGCTCCTGTTCCATGTTCAGATGAGCAGGTCTCCCTTTACGCAACTATGGATGTGGAGGATTTATCTTCACATTTCCTGTGCCGGGGTGGCTGCACCTTCTTATCCTTATTTGGGGCCACTGTGGAAGAGATCGACGTACGGGGGGACTGGGCCTCAGAGACAGTCTACGCATATCTCAAAACCCCCTTATCTGTCCGGTTTATGGACGAGATGAGGGTCGCAGCCACCTTGTGCACTGAGAGAGAGACCGCTTGATTGGTTTGGGTGGTAGCTTTCGGCTTCCTTTGGCATTTATCACTCAGCCCGGAGTCGAATAAACGATCCAACCCAATCTGCTGGTCTCCTTGTCATTCGTAGGGAAGTCTTATATTATATATAATCTATTATATACATATAAACGCTCGGAGAATTATTTATTATTTATTATTCGATTTGGCTCGAGTTAAATATTAGCCAATCACCGTCGTCCGGCCACTGGCTGCGCCCTTTTGGCCCCGGCGGTTGCTCTCGAGAGGTTCAAATCGTCACTTGCCTCCAGTTTTTTGCTTTTGAATTAGGTAGGGCATTTATCGCTCAGCCCGGAGTCGAATAAACGATCCAACCCAATCTGCTGGTCTCCTTGTCATTCGTAGGGAAGTCTTATATCATATATATGTGTGTGTGTGTGTGCTCTATAATCTATTATGGGAATATAAACAAGGACACTATCATCTTCAGTTATATCTATATTGCTATAGACCCCTTTCAATGTTTGTAAACATTGTGTATGCGCGCGCAGCTTGGCTGCAGAACGAATGCACACTGCCACTGAGTTTGCCAGTACCCGCAGTGCAAAACCTCAGTTTTATTCAAAATTAATAGAAATGCAGAATGATAACCGTATCAATTTAATATAATCTTTTTGGTAAACATGTTTTCTATGTGTATTCCAATCAGATTGTTTCTAGGTGGTGTGGTTTTTGAGATATTTCACTTTTTCTGTATGAAGATTGCTCACCGCCATTGACAATGCATTGAGTTTGCCATACGCGCATGCAAAAAGTCAGTTTTATTCAAAATTAATAGAAATCCAGAACCCTAACCGTATCAATTTAATATAATATTTTTGGTAAACATGTTTTCTAAGTGTATTCCAATCAGTTTGTTTCTAGGTGTTGTGGTTTTAGAGATATTTCACTTTTTCTGTATGAAGATTGCTCACCGCCATTGACAATGCATTGAGTTTGCCATATGCGCAGTGCAAAACGTCAGTTTTATTCAAAATTTATAGAAATCCAGAACCCTAAAGGTATCAATTTAATATAATATTTTTGGTAAACATGTTTTCTATGTGTATTCCAATCAGTTTGTTTCTAGGTGTTGTGGTTTTAGAGATATTTCACCTTTTTTCTATGAAGATTGCCCATAGCCATTGAGTTTGCAGTGTGACCGGATGTTGTCCTGCAGCCAAGCAGCGTGCGCACTGACCTAAATACATGTGCTGACATCATGAAATTGGTCAATATGCAAACTGCGGCTAATGTGTGTCAGTGATTAGTTCCAGGTGTTGCCACACCAGCGCCACCTGTCAGGGGCTATGACTTCCTACAAGCCAGCTGTGTCTGGTCGTTATCGTCCCCAGACCCATTCAGATGGTCAATTTTTTTACATATATATTAGGTTGAGCATTATATTATAATATATGCTTTAGGTGGAATAGTTCCCATTTTCATCACCCTCATGACACTGGTTCCATGACCATGATCCTGTACACGCTGTGTGCAGTATGGTTGTTGAACATACCCTGTATATAAGATATAAGTGCATTGCCTGTGTGTATATAATTGTAAGCATTAAATGACTTATGGACGTAAACCAATTAAATGGCTTACAATTCCAGGGGGACGAGTGTAGTGGTCGCCAATGACCTCATAGGCAAGGAGCCACATAGACAAGTGGGCGTAGATAGGGTGATGAAATCAGGGAGCCTGGATGGTGAGATGATTATCACACTAGCCCACAATGTAATAGATATGGGTTTGATTTCCGCTCTAGGCACAATATTTTCCATTTTCATCAGCCGATGACACTCATTTATCGACTGGAGCAGCATAGCAGAGGAGCACCAAACTGCAATTGATATTTAATGAGTGATGCCTGGTTGGTGAACGTAGCGTGTATAAATAACTATAGTATATACATCTATATAATACATATACATCAATATACATACATACAAGGTGGTTCATATATATATATATATATATATATATATATATATATATATATATATATCGCATGATCAGGCCGTATGGATAATAATAAATAGCATCCATAATAAGAGCGGAATAAATATCACAAGAATGCTCCGCCCCTTTATATTCATATAATACGTTATATATTACATATATATATATATATCATGTATGTGGGGGTGGAGGTGGGGGCTGTGAGTGAATACCCATGCTTATATGTTATGGGCAGTATAAATACATCCTCAATAAAAAAAGAAATGTTAAAAAGATATATAGATATATATATATATATATATAAATCCTCCGAGCGAGTGGAGGCTAGGCCCCGCGCAGGAGGCGGAGCGGTGCATGATGGGGGCGCCACCCCTCACCCGGACAGGGGGGGGGGGTGCAGGACACTACAATCATTATTACATACGTTAAAGGGTTTATCCATATATAAAAGCATATTGCCCCCCATGTGTGTAATCATATGCATTATAAAACATGATTCCAGGGAGGACCAGTGTAGTAGTCTGCACATACCTCTCAGGTAAGGAGCCACATAGTAGGTTTAAATAGGATGATTGCATCGGGGATCCTAGGTATCCTAATGGTTAGGATGCTATCACCTGAATGGCAGGAAGGTTGGGTTCGAATCCTAGCTTCGGTGCCATGCTTCCTTTCTTTTCATCACCCCCGCTTTCTATCGACAAACTGGCCACAGCAGGAGCGTCCACATTGCGGCTCTGGGAATCAGCTATCTGATTGCAAATCCTGCTACCACCATCGACCACCGAGAGCACGTCCCACGAATAAAGATCATACCTCTGCTCGAAAATCCCTTGAGATAACTGGTGGAAGGACACGATGAAGAAGAAGAATCACCCCTGTGGAAGAATGCTCAGTCTAGACCCACACAATGTTCAGACACTTTCAACATGGCTACAGTACTAAACAAGTACTCTAGTTTTATACTATTCTATACAATTCTATACAATTCTATGTTACAGTATTAACTATTATACTATACTACATTATACCATACGACTGAGGGTTATCCTCATATAGCCAGGATTCTAAGCCACAGTTTGAAACCCTGTTGGGGTTAAATCAATGACTTAACAATGTATACTTGTCGCTTAATAGCCAGGCGCTCAGCATTAATAGGATAGTACAAGGACTGGTTGGTTCAGTGTGAGGATAATGTGACTGAGTGGGATATCAGGTCATGGGTCATACTGGTGGCCTGGTCTCCCAATGGGGCAGCACTTTAAAGTCACCATGAGTGTGTGCTGTCACAAGTCGGTACCCCTCCTGATATGACCTTAGATGTTGCTAGGACGTAAAACAACAACAAACCAACAAACCCAGTGGGGCAGCACTATAAAGTTACCATGAGTGTGCACTGTCACAAGTCGGTACCCATCCTGATATGACCTTAGATGTTGCTAGGACGTAAAACAACAACAAACAAACAAACCCAGTGGGGCAGCACTATAAAGTTACCATGAGTGTGCACTGTCACAAGTCGGTATCCATTCTGATATGAAGTGAGATGTTGCCAGGATGTAAAACCCCAACAATCAACCACCCAATCATATAGCCAGTGGGCGGAGTTCATTTGTGGGTAAAGTGCTCGCACACTGAGCGTTCATAATGACGCGTCACGTGAACAATGATGCAGGTAAATGGTCGCCAGGTACGTAACGGGCCTCACCGTGTTGTTATAGGGTCCGCTAGTAGTGTTCTATAAACCACACGCAACCTTAAGTGGAAAGCACCCCCCCCCCCGCCGTAACCTTGCCCCACCTCCACCCGACGCGCCCTGACCCCACCTCTACCCCCACCACTCCCAGCACACACCTCCACTCCCAGCGTACCCTGCCCCCACCTCCACCCCCACTACTCCGAGCCCCCACCTCCACTCCCGCCGCACCCTGCCCCCACCTCCACCTCCACCACTCCCAGCTCCCACCTCCACTCCCGCCACTCCCAGCCCCCACCTCCACCCCCTCCACTCCCAGCCCCCACTTCCACCCCCACCACTCCCAGCTCCCACCTCCACTCCCACCGCACCCTGCCCCCCACCTCCACCTCCACCACTCCCAACTCCCACCACTCCCAGCCCCCACCTCCACCCCCACCACTCCCAGCCCCCACCTCCACCCCCAGCTCCCACCTCCACTCCCACCGCACCCTGCCCCCACCTCCACCCCCACCACTCCCAGCCCCCACCTCCACCTCCACCACTCCCAGCCCCCACCTCCACCCCCACCACTCCCAGCTCCCACCTCCACTCCCACCGCACCCTGCCCCCACCTACACCTCCACCACTCCCAGCTCCCACCTCCACTCCCGCCACTCCCAGCCCCCACCTCCACCCCCACCACTCCCAGCCCCCACCTCCACCCCCAGCTCCCACCTCAACTCCCACCGCACCCTGCCCCCACCTCCACCCCCATCACTCCCAGCCCCCACCTCCACCCCCACCACTCCCAGCCCCCACCTCCACCCCCACCACTCCCAGCTCCCACCTCCACTCCCACCGCACCCTGCCCCCACCTCCACCTCCACCACTCCCAGCTCCCACCTCCACTCCCACCGCACCCTGCCCCCACCTCCACCCCCACCACTCCCAGCCCCCACCTCCACCCCCACCACTTCCAGCCCCCACCTGCACCCCACCACTCCCAGCTCCCACCTCCACTCCCACCGCACCCTGCCCCCACCTCCACCCCCACCACTCCCAGCCCCCACCTCCACCCCCACCACTCCCAGCCCCCACCTCCACCCCCACCACTCCCAGCTCCCACCTCCACTACCACCGCACCCTGCCCCCACCTCCACCCCCACCACTCCCAGCCCCCACCTCCACCCCCACCACTCCCAGCCCCCACCTCCGCCGCACCCTGCCCCCACCTCCACCCCAACCTCTCCAGCCCCCCACCTCCACCCCACCACTCCAGCCCCCACCTCCCACCCCCACCACCCCAGCTCCCACCTCCACTTACCACCGCACCCTGCCCCACCTCCACCCACCCACTCCCAGCCCCCACTCCCCCTCCCAGCCCCCACCACTGCCCCCACCTCCACCCCAACTCCATCCACCTCTCCCAGCCCCATCCCTGCCCACTCCAGCCCCCGCCTCCGACACTCCCAGCCCACCACCTCCACCCCCACCACTCCCCAACCCCCACCTCCACTCCTGCCGCACCCCCCCACCTCCACCTCCACCACTCCCAGCCCCCACCTCCACTCCCACCATACCTGCCCCCCCCCCCCCACTCCCAGCCCCCACCTCCACTCCTGCCACCCCCTGCCCCCACCTCCCACCCCACCCCACCTCCACCGTACCCTGCCCCCACCTCCACCCCCACCACTCCCAGCATTCACCTCCACTTCTGCACACCCTGCCCCCACCTCCACCCCCACTACTACCCCAGCCGCCGCCTCCACCCCCGTACTTTCCCCCACTCCACACCCCAGCCCCCCACCCCAGTCCCCACCTCCACTCCCGCCACACCCTGCCCCCACCTCCACTCACCACTCCCAGCCCCCACCTCCACTCCCACCGTACCCTGCACCCCACCTGCCCCCCCATCAACTCCCACCCCCACCTCCACTCCGCCGCCACCCTGCCCCACCTCCACCCCCCACCACTCCCAGCCCCCACCTCCCACCCTGCCCCCCCCCACCCCCACCCCACCACTCCCAGCCCCCACCTCCACTCCTGCCATACCCTGCCCCCCGCCACCCACCACTCCCAGCCCCCACCGCCACTCCCACCCGCCCCCCCCTCCACCCCCGCACCCCAGCCCCACCTCCACTCCCACCGTACCCTGCCCACCTCCACTCTCCAGCCCCCACCTCCACTCCCGCCGCACCCTGCCCCCACCTCCACTCCAGCCGCACCCAGCCCCGCACCTCCACCTCCACCCCCCAGCCCCCACCCCCACCTCCAGGCCCCATCCCCCACCCCGCCTCTCCCAGCCTACACCTCCAACCCTGCTCCTCCCAGCCCCACCTCCTCCTCAACCACTCCCAACCCACACACCCACCACTCTCAACACCCACATCCACCCCCATCGCTCTCGACACCCACACCCACCTGCACCCCCACCGCTCTCAGTTACCCGATTTCTTTATGTTTTTCTTTTCTTTTCCGTCTTCTTTTTTTGGTTGGTTTCTTTGCCTTTTTTTCTTTGTTTGATGCTTCGCTTGTTTTTTTCTACGTTGCCCCCAGTTTTTTTCTCTCTTTGTTAATTTCTTTGTTTCATTGTTTCTTTATTTCTTCTAAAGCTTCAAAGTTCGATGAGCGTATCAAATTTCGCAAATCAAAAAACACTTAGCTACATGTTGTATCCTACGTATCCATCTGGGATACTGGTGCATTCATTGCGCATTTGCTGTAGCTTGGTACTACTCTGCTAATTACAATGCTGCTATCCTCGAAAATCTTGCAAACAAAGCCTCCGTAGAGCATTTCGGTGCTGCTCCCCATTTTTGCATGAACTGGTGCTGTACATTATACAGCAGGAGCCACTCCCTTAATTCTGCGGGATCGCTGCTGTAACTAATACAGCACTGATCAAACTTAGATTATTTAGACTGTCAATTCCAATAGTAAGATGGCCCGAAGACCAGTGCTCCGGCGCTGACAAATGTCATATTCAGATGAATAAATACTTTACCAAAAAATAAAATATATTAATTGTGCATATATTCACTTCAGATCCCTGTTAAAAATGAAAGGATTTTTTTTAAACGAAAGCAAAAAGGATCATACATTTTAAGGTATGGAGCTTCACCTCATTCGGTTGGCTGATTGTTGGAGTTTTACGTCCTTGCAGCATCTAAGGTCATATCAGGATGGGTACCGACTTGTGAGAGTGCACACTCATTGTGACTTTATGGTGCTGCCCCACTGGGAGACCAGGCTGCCAGTACCATGACCTTATCTCCTACTCAGTCACATTATCCTGACACTGAGAAAACCAGTCCTTGGCCTATCCTAATAATAAGGCCGAGCGCCTGGCAAGGAAGTGACAAGTATCAATTATTAAGTCATTAGTTGGACTGGACCTTTATTTTAATAGGAGGTAAATATCGACAAAGTCGATAATCAAGATCTCAGACAAGGTGACGTCTTCTTGGGTAGAAATTATCAGAGAACAGGTTGGCGGTAGAAATTCCCTAAAACCCACTAAAATCCCCTAAAATCTTCCCCAGAGTACATCCCCAGACGGGATGCCCGAATAAGTTGAGCGTCCGTCTCCCTTTTTGGTAGATCGTGGGATTCGAACCAACGGGTTCGAACCCTGCTCGAGTCAAACCAATGGCTTAAAAATGTATATGTGTTGCTTCCTAGTCAGGCGCTCTGCATTATTAGGATAAGCCAAGGACTGGTTGGCTCAGTGTCAGGATAATGTGACTGAATGGGATATAATGCCATGGTGCTGGTGGCCAGGTCTCCCAGTGGGGCAGCACTATAAAGTCACCATGAGTGTGCACTGTCACAAATCGGTACCCATCCTGTAATGACCTTAGATGTTGCCAGGATGTAAAACTCCAAAAACCAGTCCTGCGCAGTTAGCTGTCACCCACAACATTCGTTCTTGCCACAGTGTTTTTTTGTTTTTTTGTTTTTTTTGGTCCATTAGTTGTTTAAGCAGGGGAAATTTCAGTCATAGACGACTGGTCTTCCTCATTCCGCTGCTGGTCGATAGAAAGCCCGAGCCTAAACTTTTACCGACCCAAGGGATTTTTAACCTCCCACACCACATAGACATGGTATGAGAGCAACCGGCCTTTGATGACGCTGTAAGTTATACACAGCGGTGGAAATCCAAATTGGCAGAGCTGGGGGCACGGGGAATCGAACCGCCGACCCTCAGATTAGGAGTCTGACCTAGAAAAAAGTCAGACACTCTAACCACTCCGCCACAGCCTTGAACCTTGGTGGTGGAAATCCTCTATAACATCTCTTCCACAAAGCATGCCACACTGTCACCTGCTACCCACATTTGTTCTTCCACTGCCGTAAGAGGGCGCGGTGCGTTGACGATGGAATAGTCTAAAAATGTGACTACATTTGAAGGGTTCAGGTGCAAAAACCGACAAGTCTATTTTAGTTGTTTTCTGTAAATTGGAATTTACTGTTGTGATTTCAAGTTAAAGTCTATCAACTTCATATTGAGTAGGGCATTATGTAGGGGATGGTGCAGCTTCTGTAAAAAAAAACAGCAGCTTCAGTTCAAGGACAGTATTGTCAGTAGCCATGGCTTCAATTAGGCCTGTTTCCCAGTGGGACAGCACTATAAAGTCGCCATGAGTGCGCAATGTCACAAGTCGGTACCCGTCCTGATATGACGTTGCTAGGACGTAAAACAACAACAAACAAACAAACATCACTTAGGCCTGGATGCCATTAGTCCGCGGGGTTTATTCATCAGAACCCTTCATTTGTTAGTTATATTCATATAATAGATTATATATCACATATAAAAGCACAAACAAACAAAAACGCATCGATAGTCCACCATCATGCACCACACACATATCCGTATATATCCATGAGTCCAAATGACCCAGTTGGCATTGGTTGCCATGGTGATCCGGGCCAGCGTTTGTCATTTCCCCGTGTGTGTATATGTGTGTGTGTGGATTTACATATGTGAACTGAGGAACCGTGGTTTACACACACTAACCCTGAGAACATACGCCCCCCACACCCACACCCACACCCACTCTCTGGCGAACACTGCACCACAACACCGCACCATTCCCCTGCACGGCAAGGCTATCAGGAGGTATTAGTTAATAACTCCATTATATAACATTATCAGAACCCATAAACAAAACATTGCGAGAATTAAATCGTCCCAATTCGCAAAAGTATGTGTTTTTTGCGTGAAAACAAAGAATGTTCCAGAACTGTTCCAGATACTATTCCTGGCACATATCAGGCTACCTGCCGGAAGGCATTTTTATTGAGGCTAATGGCATTGGTCTAAACCTGAGGGAATTTATCGGATCCTGGGGGCATTTATCGGAACCTGAAGGTATTTATCGGAGCCTGAGGGGGGCTTTTATCGGAACCTGAGGGTATTTATTTGAACTGAGGGCATTTATTGGAACCTTAGGGCATTATTCTGAAACTGAGGGCATTTATCTGAACCTGAGGGCATTTATCTGGACCTATGGGGGCAGTAATTGTGATGGTTTGTTGTGACTGTGTGGGAAGGGAGAAAGGGACTAGTGCTACGATCCCTTATTAATATTAAGTGATACCACCCCGGAACCGGAACCCGGGATTACACCATAACATTCCTCACAGCTGTCCAGCTTTGAAAACAAGCACCCTCGATGACAGCCGTGGGTCAGTAATGGGATGGTTTGTTGTGACTGTGTGGGAGCGAAAGAGGCTGGTGCTATGTATGACCCCTTAGTAATACACCCCCCCCCCTGGATACTGCCATGCAATGACAGTTGTAGGTCAGAGTAATGGGGTGGATTGTTGTGACTGTGTGGGCGGGAAAGAGGTTGGTGCTATGTATGATCCCTTAGTAATACACCCCCCTGGATACTGCCATACAATGACAGTCGTGGGTCAGTAGTGGGGTGGATTGTTGTGACTGCGGGGGCAGGAAAGAGGCTGGTGTTATGTATGATGCCTTAGTTATACACCCCCCTGGATATGGCCCTGCACTGACAGCCGTGGGTCAGTAATGGGGTGGTTTGTTGTGACTGTGTGGGAAGGAAAGAGGTTGGTGCTATTACCCCTTAGTAATAGACACCCCCCTGGATACGGCCCTGCAATGACAGTCGTGGGCCAGTAATGGAGTGGATTGTTGTGACTGTGTGGGAAGGAAAGAGGTTGGTGCTATGTATGATCCCTTAGTAATACACCCCACCCCCCTGGATACTGCCATACAATGACAGTCGTGGGTCAGTAATGGGGAGGATTGTTGTGACTGTGTGGGCAGGAAAGATGCTGGTGCTATGTATGATGCCTTAGTAATACAACCCCCCTGGATACGGCCCTGCACTGACAGCCGTGGGGCAGGAATGGGGTGGATTGTTGTGACTGTGTGGGCAGGAAAGAGGATGGTGCTATGTATGACCCCCTTAGTAATACACCCCTCCCCCCCCATGGATACTTCCATGCAATGACATACGTGGGTCAGTAATAGGGTGGATTGTTGTGACTGTGTGGGCAGGAAAGAGGCTGGTGCTACGATCCCCTGCTGATATGCTATCAGGCTCTACATCAGGGCCTACATTGTCTGACCCCCACGTGATACCCATCTACACCTCGCCGGCCACCTAGCGGCCACATTCCCCACCACAATGAAACCGCCGCGCCCTCTCTGTTGCATTATGGGCCGACAATGGCGACGGGTTGATGGCAGCCGTTGTCCCTTGCTGTTTCCCGCTAAAACCCACACTTAACTGTTAATTAAGCGTGTAAATGATTTGTAGAGCAGTGGTTACTGCCCCGCCCCACTCCCATCAAATGAACCTACTGTGGGTGGTGGCTATCTGTTGGTTTTATTGGTGGGTAGTAGCTATTGTATTCGTCAGAATACATCATTCACGACCGGATGCTGTGGCAGTATTGGTAGAGGGCTGAAGGTCGGGAGTTTGAATCCCTGCCGAGTCTAACCGATGACTTATGAAATGTATACTTGTCGCTACCTAGCCTGATGCTTGTCATTAATAGAATAGGATAAGGACTGGTTAGCACAGTATCAGGATAATGTGACTGTGTGGGATATCAGAACATGGTGCTGGCAGCCTGGGCTTAAAAATTGAAATTTGTCGCTGCCTAGCCAGGTGCATTATTAGCATTTTTAGGAGAGGGCAAGGAATGGTTGGCTCAGTGTCGGGATAATGTGACTGAATGGGATATCGGGTCATGGTGCTGGCAGTCTGGTTTCCCAGTGGGGCAGCACTATAAAGTCGCCATGAGTACACATATCACAAGTCAGTACCCATCCTGATACGAACTTAGATGTTGTGAGGACGTACAAACAACCAACAACCAATCAACATGCGGTCCTCTGTCCTGCGAGGTGACTGACTTGTATTGATGCTGAGGGAAGTCTTGTTGTAAGATGTCCAATCCCAATCAATCAATCAATAGTTCCATCCTCTAGTCGAGGGTTGGATGCAATGGTTCTCCACTTGTCCCGATGGTGTGCTGTTCTGATACTAGTGATAGACTGTGAATAATTCAAGCCTGTCCACTGTGAAATATTTGTAACCCATGATGTTCTTGGTCTCCCTCTCGCTCTGCTGCCATTCACCTTCCCTTCCAACAATGTACGGTATATTGAACTCTGACGAATGATGTGGCCAAAATAAATAAGTTTCCTTGTCTGTATAGTAGCAAACAAGCTTTTCTTATTTTTAATTTTTCTGAGAACTTCTTTGTTGGTGATCTTCTTTGTCCAGGATATTTTCATCATCCTTCGATACGTCCACATCTCAAATGCTGCTAAACGTTTGTACATTTTCTTAGAGATTGTCCATGTCTCAGCCCCATACATTAGAGTTAGAGTAGACCACACATAACCCTGAAGAATACGCTTCCTTGTTTGTATTAATATCTTACTTGATGTTAACACTCTATGCATTTTGGAGAATGTTGTTTGGGGTATTGTTATCAGTTATTAATACCAGTATTGGGATTGGGATAACAATAGCCCAATCCCAATACTGGTATTAAATCCTTACACAGTTCCCTCCCGCCCGTCACCGCCTCGTGTATACAAAGACCGCCGGACATAAAACAAACATGGATTATTAGGGTTATCCTTTGACAACAGAGCGGGTCTTGAGAGATTCGCGAAGCTGCATTAATGGAATCAGGTGGAGCTTTTAGGTAAACAATGCACAGTAAGAAGATATCCAACACAGCCTCTAATGTCTGCCGGACACAGTACGAGGTAAACAATGCACAGTAAGAAGATATCCAGCACAGTCCCTAATGTCTGCCGGACACAGTACGAGGTAAACAATGCACAGTAAGAAGATATCCAGAACAGTCCCGATATATCTACCGGACACAGTATGAGGTAAACAATGCGCAGTAAGAAGATATCCAGCACAGTCCCTAATGTCTGCCGGACACAGTACAAGGTAAACAATGCACAGTAAGAAGATTTCCAGCACAGCCTCTAATGTCTGCCGGACACAGTACGAGGTAAACAATGCACAGTAAGAAGATATCCAGCACAGCCCCTAATGTCTGCCGGACACAGTACGAGGTAAACAATGCACAGTAAGAAGATATCTACCAAAACCCCTAATGTCTGCCGGACACAGTACGATATGCACATCGCGTAACCATAGCAACCGGCTTCTGGTGGAGCGGGGGCGGATCCGTGGTCCGATAAGTCGGTGGAGTCTCTTTATCTTTATTACAGACAACGCTGTAAAGCTTGCAAAATATCGCGAATGTTGCAGGTGCATGGCCACCTCATTGTAAACCATCATGTACAATCACCTCACTCTGAATGTGTCCAGCGGGCATTAATGTTGGTTGGTTGATTGTTGGAGTTTTAACTCCAGGCAACATCTAAGGTCATATCAAGATTGGTACCGACTTGTGTCAGTGCGCACTCATGGCGACTTTATAGTGCTGCCCCACTGGGAAATCAGGCCGCTAGCACCATGACCACATTATTCTGACACTGAGCTAACCAGTCATTGCCCTATCCTATTAATGCCGAACAGCTGGCTAAGAAGCGACAAGTACCAATTTTTAAGTCATTGGTTTGATTCCACCTGGGTTCGAATCCCACGATCTACCAAAATGGGACACAGACACTCAACTCATTCAACACAGATCGTGGGTTTCCAACCCACTGTTTTGAACTCTGGTCGAGTCAAACCAATGATGTAAAAATGTATACTTGTCGCTTCCTCGCCAGGCGCTCGGCATTATTAGGATAGAGCATGAACTGGTTGGCTCAGTGTCAGGATAATGTGACTGTGTGGGATATAAGGGCATGGTGCTGGTAGTCAGGTCTCCCAGTAGGGAAGCAGTATAAAGTCGCCATAAGTGCGCACTGTCACAACTGGGTACCCATCTGGTTATGACCTTAGATGTTGCCAGGACGTAAAACTCCAACAACCAAGCAACCTCCATTGCTTTCCCGTCACAGTCAACTTCAAAAACCATACCCCACTCTACCTCCGGCCTTGTATTCACACACTCTAACACCAAGTGGCCTGGCCTGCACCCCCCCCCCCCCCACCCCAACCTGCCAACCTACCAAACTACACTGACCGCGGGGTACAAACCAATCTTACACCGGACCCGAGGTGCCTCCCCTCAGCGGGGCGACACCAGTGGCCGGCGCCCGAACTACACTCACTCAACACGTTGACTGAGGTGGACCGCTGCCGGCGTCCCCTGTGTTTGTACACAATCAGGTGTCACGTGGGGTAGTCACAGCGCAGGGGGCGACACCTGGCGGAGGTCAGGGGAACTGACTTCCGGGAGGACAGGGAGGAGAGAGTGTGTGGGTGGGTGGGAGGTAGGGGATGGGGAGGTGGGATGGGGTTAGGGGGTAGTGCGGGGGGAGAAGGGGCCGGAGAGGGGCGGTGAGAGTGATGAGTGTGTGAGGGAGGTGATGGCTGGGTTGGGAACTGCAATTTTCTGAGATAAATACATAAAGGCCCTGTCACACATCACCGGATTGGGGGAAATGGACAGAAACCGAACAAAGTCCGTTTTGTGTCCGTACAAGTTGTGAATATGCACAAAACTAGGAATGGATGCCGCTGGACGGATGTCTATGGTTCTTGTCCGGTTTGAGTCTGTTTAGTCCGCTTACCGTCCGTTGGCTAACTGTTCATGTCCGTTTCATGTCCGTTTCATGTCCAGCGGCATTTGACCCGATATTGCAACATTTTAATACATTTTGATACTTATGATGCCCAGACTAGACAAGTATGTCCGTTGCTCAATCCGGTGCGGTGTGAGAGCCGCTTTAGATTGGTCATTATCTTCTATTTTACTTTTAAAGTACATTTTATTATAAATGGGTAACTTTGGAGATATTTGACATGACAGCATGCCAAATAATTTGTTGGCATGCACATAAAGATTCTGACAATAGTCTTCAGCAGTAACAGGGTTCTATTAAATTAGCTTAGTAGTCCCTTCTATAGAGCATCAGATGCTTAATAAGTGCACCAGCATTCAAGTTAGATATGTAGGATCATATTTAGGTAAGCGTTTTGGTGTTGAGAATTTGATCTTTTCATTGGGCTAGGCAATGTTAATGTTGCATAGTCCGATGGTTTTGAGTTTCTCTCATTTTCTGAGATAAACATATTAGGTTGTTTATTATAATCTACCTTACTTTAGTTTGAAGTAACTTTTATTTTAAATCGCTAACTTTTGAGATATTTGAAATGGAAACATGCTAAATTAATTTTGGCAAGCATGCCAAAGCTTTATCACCATTGACCAATTTCATATGATGTCAGCACGTGTATTTAGGTCAGTGCACGCACTGCTTGGCTGCAGGACAACATCTGGTCACACTGCAAACTCAATGGCTATGAGCAATCTTCATAGAGAAAAGGTGAAATATCTCTAAAACCACACCACCTAGCCACAACCCGATTGGAAGAGATATAGAAAACATGTTCAAAGAAGAGATCATATTAAATTTATCAGGTTATGGCTCTGCATTTCTATTAATTTTGAATAAAATCTATGTGTTTCACTGCGCGTATCGGCAAACTCAATGCATTGTCAATGGCAGTGAGCAATCTTCATACAGAACAAGTTTAATATCTCTATAACCACACCACCTAGAAACAAACCACTTGGTACACATATAGGAAACATATTAAACGAATAGATTATATTAAATTGATATGGTTAGGGTTCTGGATTTCTATTAATTTTGAATAAAACTAACGTTTTGCATTGCGCGTATGGCAAACTCAATGCATTGTCAATGGGGGTGAGCAATCTTCATACAGAAAAAGTGAAATATCTCTAAAACCACACCACCTAGAAACAAACTGCTTGGAACACATATAGAAAACATATTCAACGAATAGATTATATTAAAATCATAAGGTTAGGCATCTGCATTTCTATCAATTTTGAATAAAATAAACGCTTTGCACTGCGCATACCGGCAAACTCAGTGGCAGTGTGCATTCGTTCTGCAGCCAAGCTGCGTGCGCATACACAATGTTTACAAACATTGAAATAGGTCTATAGGATTCTGCAGCAACAGGTTCTATTAATTGACTCAGTATCCCCTTATATGTGACGACAAATGTTTAATAAGTCCATAAACATCTATGTTAGATATGTAGAATCAAATCTATATTATTGTTTTGGTTTTGAAAATGTTGTTTTCATCGGACTATGCAGCTTGAAGTACTATCCATAACTTATGGACTAAATATTTATACGTATATATATATATATATCACTATATATATATATATATATATATATAGTGATACTGACACACAGGTTGTAGTAGCACCACAACGTTATAAGGTCCTCCTGTTTACATCCTGCTTAATGCACAGGAAGTCACGTCAATAGAACGCCACCCCTCCATCCGGTGTAGATGCTTACGAGTAACCAGCTAAGTATAATACTATACTACATCCGGTTATCGTTTGAATCTATTTCAGAGCATGCGCATTGCAAAGAGGTGGGTGGGGGTGGAGAATAAAAGGAAAGGAAAGTGGGAGGGCGAGGGGCGAGGGACGAAGGGAGGGAGAAAGGGAGTGAGAGGAAGGGGGAGGGGAGGGAGAAGGGGATGGAGAGAGAGGATATGGGGAGGGAAGAGTGAAGGGGAGGAGAGCAGGAAAAGAGGGCGGATAGAAGGGCGAGGGGCGAGGGCGGGGCCAAGGGAGATGAGAGAGGGGAGTAGGAAAAGGGGGCGGGTAGAAGAGATATTGGGCGAGGGGAGAGGATAGAGAGGGGCCGAGAGGGGAGAGGAGAGGGTGGCTGGGAGAGGGGTATGGGCGAAAGGGGAGAGAGGAGAGTGGAGAGAGGTGAGTGAAGTGGGAAGAGGGGAGACGGGGATAGAAGAAAGGGGATATGGGATAGGAGAGAGAGGAGAGGGGATGGGGAGAGATCAGAGGGGAGATGGTGAGAGGAGAGGGGAGAGATCAGAGGGGAGAGGGGATGGGGAGAGATCAGAGGGGAGACGATTAGAGGAGTGGGGAGAGGGGGGAGGAGAGGGGAGAGGGTAGAGTGGAGAGGGGGCGGTAAAGGGGAGGATGAGAGGGGAGAGGGGGCGGTAAAGGGGGCGATGAGAGGGGAGAGGGGGCGGAAAAGGGGTCGGTTAGAGGGGAGATGGGAGAGGGGAGAGGGACTTTGACTACCTGGTGGTGGTGCTATTTGCAGTCGTGCGCCCACACAACCAAACGCAGTCAGGAATGTAATGCCTGGTGGTGACGAGGCCGATTGTGACCGGACCCCATCGAATAAAGTTGGGGTGAGATAAAACCGTCAACGTACTTGGGTTGGCTTGGGAATGATTGGCCAGTCTATACGAAATCAGACGGGATGACCTCACGATCGCTACCCTTTCCTGGTCCCCTGGCCTTTGTTTTCCCAGTAAATCACCTATAGAGCCTCCACAGGGGACCAGACGGGATGTCAGAATGAAGTGAGTATTCGTCTCCTGTTTTGTGAGATCGGGAGATCCGAACTCATGGTTTCGTGGGTTCGAACCCTGGTCGAGTCAAACCGATGAATTAACAATTTATATGTATCACTTTCTACTAGCCTGGCGCTCAGCATTATTGGGATAGGGCAAGGACTAGTTGGCTCAGCATCAGGATAATGTGACTGAGTGGGATATCAGATCATGGTGCTGGTGGCCTGGTCTCCCAGTGGGGCATCACTATAAATTCACCATGAGTGCGCACTGTCACAAGTCGGTACCCATCCTGATATGACCTTGATAGGACGTAAAACTCCGACAATCAATCAACTGGAAGCCGGTGTCGCAGTTTCCGCCGTCCGCCAGTTTCCGCAGTACACATACACTCAAATGCATTGTCAATGGCCGTGAGCAATCTTCATACAGAAAAAGTGAAATAGCTCTAAAACCACACCACCTAGAAACGCAATCTCTTACACTTGCATATGAACCTAGGTGCACGCACCACTGTCCATGCAGTAACTCCAGGGAAGAGGTTATTTTCAGGATAAGCTATTATTAATACAGTATAACCCCGTTAAATCAAACTTGAAGGGCCCCTAGAAATTTGTTAGGATTAACCGATCATTTGTTTAACCAAGCTTTGACTTTGACTTGGCTTTGGCAAAAACAGGGGTGCATTATGAATGTACAGTGTATGTGGACACTGAGATTATTGTTTTTTGTGTATATACAGTGTAACCCCATTAAACCAACATCCCGTTACATCAAATGATCGGTTAATCCAAACTTTTTTCGGCGACCTGGCAAAATACTACCATTTATCATATAAACAAGTCTCAGATGACCTTAAAACCACATGAAAGGTTGGTTTAACTGTACCGGAAGTTCCCTGGGGCCGACAATTTTGTTTGGATTAACCGATACTTTGGATTAACCGACTTTGATTTAACCAACTTCTGTTATATGATAAATGGTAGTATTTTGCCAGGCCGCTGAAAAAAGTTTGGATTAACTGATCCTTTGGTTTAACCGAGCTTGGTTTAACGGGGTTGTACTGTATTACCACTTCTTGCATACAACGCCAGTACAGTCTGACCAGTTGACGTCATGCATAGCGAACAAACCGACATGAATTATACCCCTCCCCAACTGCCACCCTCACCCCAACCCCCACCTATACATACACACCCCAATCCGCAGTGAAAAGCTGCCGCTAGGTGGAGTTCGGGGCGGGTAACCCTAGACCATATAGACTGCCCTGTTCGGTGCTGGCTTACAGTCACGGATCGTTCGCGCCGGGGCTCTTTGGTGAGTATCAAGTGTTACACAGTATGTGGACATGGGCCCCAAACCGAGGCAGTGATTCAATCAACCATTAAAGCACCAAAACCACACTCCAAGGCAGTGATTCAATCAACCATTAATGTGCCAAAACCACACTCCGGGGCAGTGATTCAATCAACCATTAAAGTGCCAAAACCACACTCCAAGGCAGTGATTCAATCAACCATTAATGTGCCAAAACCACACTCCGGGGCAGTGATTCAATCAACCATTAAAGTGCCAAAACCACACTCCAAGGCAGTGATTCAATCAACCATTAATGTGCCAAAACCACACTCCGGGGCAGTGATTCAATCAACCATTAAAGTGCCAAAACCACACTCCGGGGCAGTGATTCAATCAACCATTAAAGAACCAAAACCACACTCCGGGCAGTGATTCAATCAACCATTAAAGGCCAAACCACACACCGGGACAGTGATTCAATCAAGCATTAAAGTGCCAAAACCATACTCCGGGGCAGTGATTCAATCAAGCATTAAAGTGCCAAAACCACACTCCGGGGCAGTGATTCAATCAATCATTAAAGAACCAAAACCACACTCCGAGGCTGTGATTCAATCAACCATTAAAGCACCAAAACCACACTCCAGGGCAGTGATTCAATCAACTATTAAAGCGCCAAAACCACACTCCGGGGCTGTGATTCAATCAACCATTAAAGCGCCAAAACCACACTCCGGGACAGTGATTCAATCAACCATTAAAGCGCCAAAACCACACTCCAGGGCAGTGATTCAATCAACCATTAAAGCGCCAAAACCACACTCCGGGGCAGTGATTCAATCAACCATTAAAGCGCCAAAACCACACTCCGGGGCAGTGATTCAATCAACCATTAAAGCGCCAAAACCACACTCCGGGGCAGTGATTCAATCAACCATTAAAGCGCCAAAACCACACTCCGGGGCAGTGATTCAATCAACCATTAAAGCGCCAAAACCACACTCCGGGGCAGTGATTCAATCAACCATTAAAGCGCCAAAACCACACTCCGGGGCAGTGATTCAATCAACCATTAAAGCGCCAAAACCACACTCCGGGGCAGTGATTCAATCAACCATTAAAGCGCCAAAACCACACTCCGGGGCAGTGATTCAATCAACCATTAAAGCGCCAAAACCACACTCCGGGGCAGTGATTCAATCAACCATTAAAGCGCCAAAACCACACTCCGGGGCAGTTTCAATCAACCATTAAGGCCAAACTCGGGGCAGTGATTCAATCAACCATTAAAGCGCCAAAACCACACTCCGGGGCAGTGATTCAATCAACCATTAAAGCGCCAAAACCACACTCCGGGGCAGTGATTCAATCAACCATTAAGGCCAAAACCACACTCCGGCAGTGATTCAATCAACCATTAAAGCGCCAAAACCACACCCGGGGCAGTGATTCAATCAACCATTAAAGCAGCCAAAACCACACTCCGGGCAGTGATTCAATCAACCATTAAAGCGCCAAAACCACACTCTGGGGCAGTGATTCAATCAACCATTAAACACCAAAACACACTCGGCAGTGATTCAATCAACCATTAAGCGCCAAAACCACACTCCAGGGCAGTGATTCAATCAACCATTAAAGTGCCAAAACCACACTCCGGGGCAGTGATTCAATCAACCATTAAAGAACCAAAACCACACTCTGGGGCAGTGATTCAATCAACCATTAAAGCGCCAAAACCACACTCCGGGGCAGTGATTCAATCAACCATTAAAGTGCCAAAACCACACTCCGGGGCAGTGATTCAATCAACCATTAAAGCGCCAAAACCACACTCCGGGGCAGTGATTCAATCAACCATTAAAGCGCCAAAACCACACTCCGGGGCAGTGATTCAATCAACCATTAATGTGCCAAAACCACACTCCGGGGCAGTGATTCAATCAACCATTAATGTGCCAAAACCACACTCCGGGGGCAGTGATTCAATCAACCATTAAAGAGCCAAAACCACACTCCGGGGCAGTGATTCAATCAACCATTAAAGAGCCAAACCCACACTCCGGGGGCAGTGATTCAATCAACCATTAATGTGCCAAAACCACACTCCGGGGCAGTGATTCAATCAACCATTAAAGAGCCAAAACCACACTCCGGGGCAGTGATTCAATCAACCATTAAAGAGCCAAAACCACACTCTGGGGGCAGTGATTCAATCAACCATTAATGTGCCAAAACCACACTCCGGGGCAGTGATTCAATCAACCATTAAAGCGCCAAAACCACACTCCGGGGCAGTGATTCAATCAACCATTAAAGCGCCAAAACCACACTCCGGGGCAGTGATTCAATCAACCATTAAAGCGCCAAAACCACACTCCGGGGCTGTGATTCAATCAACCATTAAAGTGCCAAAACCACACTCCCGGACAGTGATTCAATCAACCATTAAAGCGCCAAAACCACACTCCGGGGCAGTGATTCAATCAACCATTAAAGCGCCAAAACCACACTCCGGGACAGTGATTCAATCAACCATTAAAGCGCCAAAACCACACTCCGGGGCAGTGATTCAATCAACCATTAAAGCGCCAAAACCACCCTCCGGGGCAGTGATTCAATCAACCATTAAAGCGCCAAAACCACACTCCAGGGCAGTGATTCAATCAACCGTTAAAGAGCCAAACCCACACTCCGGGGCTGTGATTCAATCAACCATTAAAGCACCAAAACCACACTCTGGGGCTGTGATTCAATCAACCATTAAAGCACCAACACCACACTCCGGGGAAGTGATTCAATCAACTATTAAAGCACCAAAACCACACTCAGGGGCCGTGATTCAATCAACCATTAAAGCGCCAACACCACACTCTGTGGCAGTGATTCAATCAATCATTAAAGCGCCAAAACCACACTCCCGGGCCGTCGTTTATGATTTGGGCTTTTTAGTGAGGGTTTTATTTTCTCTTTTTTTGTTGCAATTGGCCTACCAACTGCTGTGTCTAAGCACACCCACCGACTGGTGACAATGTAAAACTAATAGTATTGTTATGGGAGGTGTTGGAACACATGTGATTCACTACCTACAACGGTACTCGAACCCACATTTCTGCCATTCCAGCTTCCTACCAAAATGGACAATGCAGTATCCTTGATCACCCAACTGAGGGACCAGCAGAACTCGAAACACATGCATTGTCCAAACTAATTCAGAGTGTTGGTGCAAAATAATTGTATGCCAAACAAAAACAAAAAGTGGTAGCAAAAACTGGATTGACAGTGGGTGTCGTGTTGTCATTCCGATGTCATTCCGATAAAACATCATTCTGATGAAACATTAAATATAGATGAGTGTTTTGATTTAAGAAATATGCCAAAATAACAACTGAAAACCAAGGAACCAATATCTGGAACTCAATACCAGTAGAAATTAGAAACCTTAAAACTATGAAAAACTTCTGTAAAGAACTAAAGATCTCAATGCATACTAAATCAATTACCAGTAATGAATATATATAATAGGACATAGTTGTCATTAACTAGTTGCATAATTTAAAATATCAAGTGGCTATGGCAAAGAACATAAAACTTACCCCTATTAACATACATGCAAAATAACTACTGATACTGCATGTAAGTACATGAATCCATGACACAATATACATATAATATTCCTATCATTACTTAGTTTTTTACTAACTGTGAAGAGATGCATCAATATCTCATCATAATCATTAGTTAAAAATGTAGCTTAAGTTTAATCATTTGTTATTGTCATCACTTGTTCATTCACATCATGGAGACCAGCTAGATAAGCATCGCTTTTCTGGGATCCTTTCTGTCTGTAAGGAATGTGTATGCATTTATTGTAAGCATACCTTGCAGAGAGTTAAAATAAAAGAATTGATTGAAATTGATGTTTTCATATATTGATAGCTTTAAACTGAGTGTACATACACATACAACTATATTCCATTTTAATTGCAGATAGAAGAGTGTTTGAGTGACTTGGACGATTTACGCCATATCAGCAGCAATGGCCATATTCATATGTTGTAATAAGTACAGTATAACCCTGTTAAACCAAACTTGAAGGGACCCTAGAAATTTGTTTGGATTAACTGATCATTGGTTTAACCGAGCTTTGGCTTTGTCTTTGACTTTGAGTAAGCGTGTATTGCATATGTAATATACAAAATATGTGAACACTTTGATTATTGTTTTTTGAATGTATATACAGTATAACCTCATTAAACCAAGCTCGGTTAAACCAAATGAACGGTTAATCCAAACTTTTTTCGGTGGCCCGGCAAAATACTACAATTTATCATATAAAAAAGTCAGTAGGGTCTCAGATGACCTTATAACCACATGAAAGTTTGGTTTAATGGTACCGGAGTGGCCTGGGGTCTGACAATTTTGTTTGGATTAACTGATAATTTGGATTAACCGACTTTCTTTAACCTACTTTTTTTATATGATAAATGGTCGTACTTTGCCGGGCCGCCGAAAAAAGTTTGGATCAACCGATCATTTGGTTTAACCGAGCTTGGTTTAACGGGGTTATACTGTATATGGTTTATGGATAAGTTTGTAAGAGCGATTCTCACGAGAAGTACGTTAACGAAATGGCCTACATTTTAAATAAATACTAGAGAGAGGAAATAAATCCTAGTGCGTGTAACTGAAGTGGCTGTGGCCATGTGTAAATAGTACATGGTAGTTGCGTCACAACACATGAGGGTTCTACCTGTATTTTGTGTGAGCGCGGACTCCGCAAACTGTCGTCGAAAATGTTTCCCATCATATGTTCGCGGGACAGTCTCCATCATGGATGTTTTCGTATCATTATGGCCTTCTCAACCCCCCCCCCCACCCCCACCCCCTACTTACACCAACACCATTCCTGCTCCCCTCCCCCTCCACCCCCCCCCCCACCCGCCATTCTCTGCAGCAACACCATGTTCCGCTTGTCTGACTCCCTTAACAAGAACCTGAGCTATTGAGACTATAAACTTACCAATGGGGCACCGGACATATGCATCTTGATGTGCTTGTTTAGTTGGGTTTTACACCCTAGCAACACCCAAGGTCATATCAGCACGGGTACCAATTCGTGTGACAGTGCAGCACTCATGGCGACTTCATAGTGCCGCCACCACTGGATAACCACACACTGCCAGCACCATGACCCGATATCCCAGTTAGCCATATTATCCTGACACTGAGACAGCCAGTTCTTGCCCCAGACTCTGATTTGACTCGGTCGGGGATTGATCCCACAACTCCCTGCATTGAAAACAAGTGTTCCTCCCAGTTGGTCAGCTGGTCTTGGGTCAGTCGTCATGTTGCATTTTGGGTGTTGTTGTTGTTGTGGCTGTAGGAAGCATGGTTCGTGTAGGTGTCAAGTTACATACATATAGTTGTGACAAGTTGATGTTTTGTTTGTTTGTTGTTGGTTTATGTCCTAGCAACATATAAGGTCATATCAGGACGGGTACCGACTTGTGACATTACACACTCATGGCGATTGTATAGTGCTGCCCCACTGGGAAATCAGGCTGCCATCACCATGATCCGATATCCCACTCAGTCACATAATCCTGACACCGAGCTAACCAGTCCTTGCCATATCCTAATAATACCAAGCGCCAGGCTAGGAAGCGATAAGCACCGAGCTAACCAGTCCTTGCCCTATCCTAATAATACCGAGCGCCAGTGTGAGGTGACGTCGCATGGGAGGTCAGTTATTTAAAGTTGCATAGTCTGATAAAGTATCATTTTTTCAAAACCAAAATAATTATATAGATTTGATTCTACGTATCTAACGTAGATATTGATGCACTTATTAAAGTTGCATAGTCCGATGGTTTACAGTTTCTGTTATTTTCTGAGATAAATACATTAGATTGATCGCTATAGACTACCTTACCTTAGTTTGATGTAACTTTTATTTTAGATGGTTACCTTTGGAGATATTTGAAGTACAACCATGCAAAATTAATTTTGGCAAGCACGCCAAAACTCTGACACCATAGGCATCTGCAGTAACAGGTTCTCTTAAATTGCATCTGTACTCCCTTCAGTGCGATGACAAATGTTTAATAAGTGCGTCAGCATCTAAGTTAGATATGTAGAATCAAATCTTTGTGGGTGTTTAGGTTTTGAAAATTGTATGTTTCATCGGACTATGCAACTAAAAGCATTTGTTTCACATAAAAGGGAATACTGAGACAATTGAATGGAACTACATATATAATGTAGATATTGGTGCACTTATTAAGCATATGTTGCACATGGAAGGGAACACTGAGACAATTTAACATGTTTAACAGAACCTGTTATTGCTGAAGCTTATGGTGTCAGAGTTTTTGTGTCCTTGCCAAAACTAATTTGACAGGTTTGAATTTCAAATATCTCAAAACTTATCCATTTAAAATAAAAGTTACTTCAACCTGAAATAAGGTAGATTGTAATGATCAATATAATATATTTATTCATAAAAAATTACCAACACTCAAAATCATCGGACTATGCAACTTTAACAGACTGGTCAATTATTTAATTATCTAAAATATACAGTAAAACTTCTCTACGCGACCACCTCCACAGATCGACCACTCCCCTATATCGATCGCTTTTATGTGGGTCCCAACAACACCATTGTAACCATATTCTAACTCCCTATACCGACCACCTCCCTAAATGGACCACTTAAAGTCAGTCGATTTAGAGAGGTTTTACTGGAGCTAGCTAGATATGGTGCCAGCCAGCGGAGGGAGATGATGTATCATGGGATGCCAGTTATTTCGCAGAAGTTAGTTATGTTGTGGAAGTAAGTAATTCCGCATAAGTCAGTTATTTCGCAGAAGTCAGTTATTTTGTAGAAGTCAGTTATTTTGTAGAAGTCAGTAATTTCGCAGACATCTGCTATTTTGTAGAAGTCAGTAATTTCGCGTAGGTCAGTTATTTCGCACAATCAGTCATTCATTTCACACGAGTCAGTCATTTCGCACGAGTCAGTCATTTCGCACGAGTATGTCATTTCGCACAAGTCAGTCATTTCGCACGAGTTTGTTATTTCGCACGAGTATGTCATTTCGCACAAGTCAGTCATTTCGCACGAGTTTGTTATTTCGCACGAGTCAGTCATTTCGCAGAAGTCATCAAAACTAGCTAGACACAGGGAACCATAGCTGAACTGGACAACTCGCAAATGACGTGTGCAGGTCCCGACATATCGGTGGCTACCGTCGGCGTTGCCGCCGCCGGCAAAATCACCATCACAACAGCTGTTACAAGATGAAGGCACTCCGAGCAGCGGCGTGTCCGGTGTTGCTAGTTTCTGGCACCCCGCTAACACCATTGTGGTGTACAAAGTAACACTTGTACGCACAAAACGACGCTCAACAGGCAAACACTTGTGCGTAGCGCCAACTCCCGCCCGCCAAACCCTGCTGCGCCAGACGACATTCTCCCGGACTGCGACACCCCACTGTCACGTGACTATGGGGCGCCATTGGTTACTTCGAAGATTCTACTCTAGGTACCGACCGGACCAAAATCCGGCAAGCTTAGGGCTAGATTTCTGGATTTTCGGGTTTTCTGGAGACAGCCTAAATATATATACTTCAAATATAAACATAAACAATGAAAAGTAAAAGAACTTAATTGTATTTAATCAGTTTAAAAAATAGCCAGTTTTCTGGTAATTCCGGATTTCTGGAAGTCGGATAACATAAAAAGTCTCTGTCATACCTCGCCAGATTGGAGAAACGGAAAGAAACCGAACAAAGTCTGTTGATATCCGGCAAAGTCTGGTTTGTGTCCGGTGCATATCCATTGATATCTGCTGATATCCGTTAATATCTGGCCTGCACAAAACTTGTAATGGATT
Source organism: Branchipolynoe longqiensis (assembly GCA_030323885.1). Lineage (NCBI taxonomy): Eukaryota > Metazoa > Annelida > Polychaeta > Phyllodocida > Polynoidae > Branchipolynoe > Branchipolynoe longqiensis. The sequence continues at coordinate 94,271,398 of CM059187.1, forward strand.
GCGCTGGACTGACGTATGCAGTTATTATCTGTTCCCGTGCGTTCCCATCCGTTACCCATCCATTTCCGTCCGTTACCTATCCATTACACGTCCGTTGCCATTCGTTATAGTTTTTTTGTATACTGAATTGTCCTTTGATCGTTAGATACATTATCAACCATTACCATCCATTACCATATGTTACCCATCCATTACTGTCTGCTACATGTCCGTTACCGTCTGTTGCATAATCAATACATTTCTCGTCCGAATTGGTCGTAATGCGAAGCATTACGCTTGATGCGAGGAGAGGAAGAGACCCTCCCCCGCCCCGCGCTGTCGCGCGGCGCTCACACCTCACCAGACCCCGCTGCTCGCCGCTTCCTCCCCCGCCCCCGTGTCGCGCAGCATTCGCGCCTCACGCGACGCCCGCTGCTCGCCCTCCCCCGGGCCGGCAGCTTTCACACTCACCTGCTGTCGCCGCCCCCCTCCTTTCCCTTATAAGGCCGCCCGTCGGCCTCCCTCTGCACTCGCCCTCCTGCCGCCTTCCAGCTCTCTGCCCTTCTTTTCCTCCACCCACCCACCCAACTACCCCTCCTCTACCCTCCTCCCTCTGCGGCGGAGGGCTCCTCGGCCCCCCCTCTACCAGAACTCTGACATTGCTCCTTATGAGCCCCTCCTATTGATCTCTTCTGCTCCTCATGAGCCCCTCACTGTATTGCTCACTGTATTGCTCCTCACGAGCCTCTTCATTGCTCCTCATGAGCCCCTTCCTCTTATTTATACCTCCTCAGCCTGTGTTACCTGTTCCTCTGTATGCTCTGTTGAGGCGTTAATAAACGCCTTTTTTCCCACCCCCGCCTTCCCTCTTCCTTTTCGCGCATCACACTGGAATATTTTTGGCTGGCTCTATCCGTTTCCTCAATCTGGCGAGGTGTGACAGGGGCTTAACAGGTTTAGTAATCTGGTGACTTCCACAGCAGGACACGGCTGCTAAACAACAATATGGTAGAAGCAGTGTTGGGAAGCTGGGTTATGGAAATAACCACATGGATTTGCAATGTAAAGTACTAAATATATAGGCTTACATGTAGTTCAAATGTTTATTTATCATAGCCCGCTACTTTTGGGTAAATAACTTATGAAATTATGTACATTAATATAATTGAAAAGTAAAATTGTGAGCTTTCTCTGGCTACTATTACTATTGGTTTGTTGCATTCTCTACGAATTTCTCAACTTTATGCCAATGCACATAAACACTGTGTATTGGAACCACTACTATCACACGCTCACAGTAATTCCTACTGAATCAGTGTTTGCTCGGACTTAGGCATGGTTTTCATTCACCCATACTCAATAATTGATCTAGCGTGCCGTTTGATAGGGCAACCAATTCCATCGAAATACGATTTAATGCATGGATTATATTTCGTGCATGTTATCAGTTTTTGTTCAAACAATGAAAGCAGATTTTGTCCATGAAAACATAATTTGTTTATGAAACCCGGAAACCCGATTTTTTTTAAATAGGAAAGTGAATTTTTTGTATGAAAGCATATTAAATGTGCTTATATATATATGACATACTATTTCTACAATAAAATGTGTGAAAGTACATTTCATTCACTGAACAGTATTAACCAAATGAAATGCTATTTCGGGAGTAAAAAGCACATTTGATGACATTGCAATGGGCACATAGTGTGCTGTACACACATCCACTTTAATTAAAGCTGCATAGTCCGATGAAATATCAAATTTTCAAAACCAAACAAATTACCTAGATTTGATTTTACATATCTAACTTACATACTTGTGCACTTATTAAGCATTTGTTTCTGCATAGAAGGCAATACTGAGTCAATTTAACAGAACCTGTTACTGCAGAAGTCTATGGTGTTAGAGTTTCGGCAAGCTTGCCAAAACTAATTTTCCATGTTTGCACCCAAAATATCTCAAAAGTTTACCATTTAAAATAAAAGTAACTTTGAACTAATTTAAAGTAGATACTAGTGATCGATCTAATATATTTATCTCAGAAAAAATACAGAAATTCAAAACCATCGGACTATGCAACTTTAAAGCTGCACAGTCCGATGAAGCATCACATTTTTAAAACAAAAACAATTATCCAGATTTGATTCTACATATCCAACTTAGATACTGGTGCACATATTAAGCACATGTCGCAATATAAAAGGGCATACAGAACAAATTTAATAGAACCTGTTACTGCAGAAGCCTATGGTGTCAGAGTTTTGGCGTGCTTGCCAAAATTATTTGTGGATGGTTGCACTTCAAATATCTCAAAAGTTAGACATTTAAAATAAAAATTACTTCAAACTAAACTAAGGGAGGCTATAACAATATATTTAATATATTTAACTCAGAAAATGACAGAAACTCAAAACCATCGGACTATGCAACTTTAATTAAATCTGATTTATTTGATTAAATATACATTCATAGACGAATCGTGATTTCATGGATAACATTCCTTTCCAGGGATGAAATGTGAATCCATGCATGGAAGCCTATGTAATGAACGATATGACATATGTACAGTAAAACCTCTAAATCGACCAACCATCGGACCGACTTTAAATGGTCCATTTATGGAGGTGGCCGGTTTAAGGCGTTCTTTTTATCGTTACAATGGTATTGTATGGGTGACCGTTTTTGACCCAAATAAAGCGATCGATATAGGGGAGTGGTCGATCTGTGGATGTGGTCGGTTAGAAAGGTTATACTGTAAACTAGAGTGGCCAAATTGGTAAAATTCCTTACGGAAATTAGTTTTGTCGCAAACTGTGCCTCATAGTCATATAGTGTTAGGGGTGGGCCAGCCGACGACACCCAACTGACAAGTGTTCTCGCAGACACCCTAATGTCACGTGCTGTCAGTGTCACAGACAGGCGACCAGACCGCCCTACTCCCGTCACCTGTGGACTACACCCACACACAGGTTAATTAAAAGTGGAAGGTGGCCGAGAGGAGCAGGAACAGGAGGGAGAGGTGGTGGAGGGGGAGAAGGAAGGGGGTGGAGGAGGAGGGGAAGGTGGAGGAGGTGGAGGAGGTGGAGGAGGAGGAGGAGGGGGAGGGGGAGGTTGTGGAGGAGGAGTGGGGGTGATGGAGGAGGAGGGGGAGGGGGAGGGGGAGGTGGAGGAGGAGGGGGGGGGGGGGAGGACGGGGAGGGGGGAGGTGGAATACCGTGGGACGATGACACCCCCACCCACCCATTGAACGACGGTGATCAGCTTGCGTTCGCCTTGTCCGATGGTTTTGAATTTCTATCATTTCCTGAGATAAAATACACTAGATTCACCATTATTATATACTAGTTGCAACTTTAAAGACAAGGTGGCTCAATATGTTGAGCGTCCGCCCCCTGTGTGGTTGATCGTGGGATTCGAACCTGTGAAGTTCAAATCCCCCCCCCCCGACTCAAACCAATGATTTGAAAATTGATACTTGTCGCTCCCTGGCCTGGCACTCAGCATTACTAGGACAGGGCAAGGAACAGTGGAATAGGGGTAAGACCAATTGTCCATGATTGAAATTTCCCCAGCTTAATCTTTTCCTTTGTTTTGATTAAAATTTTAATTGGAGTACTTTTTGGATACGTTGACAAACAAAGATTCGTGGGTTCAATCTCGAGTCATGGGAATTAAATACCAAACACATTGATACTTATCGTGACTGGTACTCAGCATTAATATGATAGGCTAGGAGAAATGCCTGGTTGGCTCAATGACAGTAAAATATATGACACAATTTATACTTATAATTATCTGGTGCTCAGCATTACTAAGGTAGGATAATTAACTGTTTGGTTCAATGAGAGTAAATATATGACTAAGTGAGGTATCAGGTCATGGTGCCAGTAACAATTGGTTCAGTTCCCGGTCGAGTCAAACCAATTGTAATATTTCTGGATGCCCCGGCCGTCAGAGCCCCAGAGATACCACAAAACTCTCCCCAGGTGCATTGTGATGACGGTCTGTCAGTTCACACCTGATGCCCCTATCAAACAAACTCATAAGGAAGAAAGGGAACACAAGTCTTGCATGATTGACAGTGAAGAAGTTGTGCTTTATTGGCATCAACTCCTGTTCACCTACTAGTGACCGATCACCCTGCCCCCTTACCTTCTGTCCACACAAAGCCTCATTACTCTAGTTAGGATGTATCAGAGTCAGTGCCTACAGCCCATTGAACCGGAGTCCCATGGTTGTTGCACACAGCTCAGCTGGTAAATGAAAAGTGGAGCATCAGACAGAGTTTCTGGGTTCCTGCTCAAGAGAAGAGTGTGTCTCACTCAAGAGTCAGGAGTAGAGTCTTGTCACTTCAAGAGTCCATCTAGAAGTGTAGTAGTGCCCATATCAGCATATAGATCAGAGTGTCTAGAATAATCAATATCAAAATGAGGCTTCTGTGGTCAGGTGGGGCAAAGGGGTGCAGGTGACTGGGCCTCCCACAGCCAGCGAATCAGGCACCCTCCACAACCTGGGTGGCGACGCCCCCCCTCCCATATGGGTAGCTGTCACTCAACCCAGCTGTAGGTCGTGTCCATAATGTATGTAGATGAGGCTGGTGTGCTGGTCCATCGGCCCTGTGGTAACAGGTAGTTGCAGACAGTTACAATAAATATTAACTGTCTCTTATATAGGAACATCTCATCATAATCTCGGGCACTATGTATTAACATATATTTCACATAGCCTAATATGTCACACAGCGAGAGGGGCACCCATTGCTTTTCTATTACATAACCTTGGTCCCCACTCCATTGCCTGAAGATAACAATGCTCTCTGCCAATATATAATTCCGAACCGAAAATCTGTATATTTTTACACAATGACGTACAAAATTTATACTTGTCACTTCCTAGCCTGGCGCTCAACATTAACAGGACATAGCAAGGACTGGTTAGCTCAGTGTCAGGATAATGCGACTGAATGGGATATTTGGTCAGGGTGCTGGTGGTCTGATTTCCCAGTGGGGCAGCACTATAAAGGCACAATAAACAGGTACCCATCCTGATATGACCTTCGATGTTGCCAGGAAGTAAAACTCCAACAACCAACTATAAAGTCACAATGAGTGCACACTGTCACAAGTCGCTACCCATGAGAGTGCATTGCTAAACTAGTACCCATCCTGATATGACCTTAGATGTTGCCAGGACGTAACACTCCAACAACCAACCAACCAGTCTGAGCTGTGCGGTGTTGGAGTATGCTGCTCTCCACCTCACTCTGCACCCCCCTCCCCTCCTCCCCCCCCCCCCCAACCTAACATGACCGTGGGTCTAAGTTCTAACTAGGGCCTGTCTGGAGGACTCCAATGTTTGTATCAAGGAAATGACGTATTGTCCATGAGCCGATCACTCTGGCCTCGTACATAAGCCGGTCAATCAAAGCCAGGGAAGGGCGGAGGGAGGGGGGGTGCAGAGAGGGAGGGGCAGCGCCATATGGGTGGGTGGGTGGGTGGACATTCCCACGTAGATTTACCTGCTTTGTGTGCGGTCAATAGAGTGCTTTACCTCCGCGAACAAAGCGAAAACGAGGCTCGTGTGGTAGGTATGGTTTAGCAGTAACACTGAACAGGTTCTATTAAATTGATTCAGTACTCCCTTCTTTATGGCAAAAAAAAGTCTTAATAAGTGCATCAGTATCTATTCTAAGTTAGATATGTAGAATTAATTCTAAATAATTAATTTGATTTTGAAAAGTTGATGCTTCATCGGACTATGCAGCTTTAAAGCGGCATAAACTTAATTTCTGTCCCACATATCGAACTTAGACATTGGTTCACTTATTGCGCACTTGGTGCTGCATAAATGGATACTAAGTCAATTTAATCAAACCTGGTACTACTCAAGCCAATGGTGTCAGAACTTTATAGTGTTTGCTCAAAATAACTTGGCACATTTCCACTTTAAATATCTCTAAAGTTAGCCGTTTAAAATAAAAGTTACTTCAGACTAAAGTAATGCAGCCTATTATGATCACTCTAATTGTGTTTATCTCATAAAAAGGCAGAAACTCAGAACTATCGGATTATACTTGTCTCAAATGGTTATTTCAGTGAAATTGTCCTAGCAAATATTTCAATAAAATAAAATACCTCTAGGTGCATGTGTATTCACCGCCTCCACCACCTTATGTATGGTAAGCTGGATGAAACCATCAACATTTCAAAACCAAAACAATTATCTAGATTTGATTCTTCACATCCAATTTATATACTGGTACACTTAGTAAACATTTATCGCTGCATAGAAGGGGATGTTATTGGCATACTTCAGTCTTGCAGACTATGGAGTAGCACCCGTAGAGTTGGTTGAGGATCATCCTCTTGTATGACTGTAGAGATCAATCCTCGATTTGCACAATCTGTTGCAGCCTTGGCACGTGAAATCATATGCATGCTGGGGCAATGTATTACTACTAATGGAACCTGTATGGGTGTTTTGTTTGTTTGGATGTTATCTTTATCTTCAATTCGGAAGGCACCAGAGGACACTAACTCGGAAGAGACGCATTGTAGAGGGGGCGGGATTTAATAGAGGACACTAACTCGGAAGAGACGCATTGTAGAGGGGGTGGGATTTAATAGAGGACACTAACTAGGAAGAGACGCATTGTAGAGGGGGTGGGATTTAATAGAGGACGCTAACTCGGAAGAGACATATTGTAGAGGGGGCGGGATTTAATAGAGGACTAACTAGGAAGAGAGTATTGTAGAGGGGGTGGGATTTAATAGAGGACACTAACTAGGAAGAGAGGTATTGTAAGGGGGCGGATAATAGGGACCCTAATTCAGAAGAGACATTATTGTAGAGGGTGGGATTTAATAGAGGATGCTAACTCAGAAGAGATGCATTGTAGACATTATAGAGGACGCTAACTAGAAAGAGACATATTGTAGAGGGGGCAGGATTTAATAGAGGACGCTAACTAGGAAGAGAGGTATTGTAGAGGGGGCAGGATTTAATAGAGGACACTAACTAGGAAGAGAGGTATTGTAGAGGGGGTGGGATTTAATAGAGGACACTAACTAGGAAGAGAGGTATTGTAGAGGGGGTGGGATTTAATAGAGGATGCTAACTCAGAAGAGATACATTGTAGAGGGGGCGGAATTTAATAGAGGACATTAACTAGGAAGAGACATATTGTAGAGGGGGCGGGATTTAATAGAGGACACTAACTAGGAAGAGAGGTATTGTAGAGGGGGCGGGATTTAATACAGGACACTAACTAGGAAGAGAGGTATTGTAGAGGGCCCGGGATTTAATAGAGGACGCTAACTAGGAAGAGAGGTATTGTAGAGGGGGTGGGATTTAATAGAGGACATTAACTAGGAAGAGACATATTGTAGAGGAGGCGGGATTTAATAGAGGACACTAACTAGGAAGAGAGGTATTGTAGAGGGGGCGGGATTTAATAGAGGACACTAACTAGGAAGAGAGGTATTGTAGAGGGGGCGGGATTTAATAGAGGACGCTAACTAGGAAGAGAGGTATTGTAGAGGGGGTGGGATTTAATAGAGGACATTATCTAGGAAGAGACATATTGTAGAGGGGGCGGGATTTAATAGAGGGTAGAGGGGGTGGGATTTAATAGAGGACACTAACTAGGAAGAGACGTATTGTAGAGGGGGTGGGATTTAATAGAGGACACTACCTCGGAAGAGACGTATTGTAGAGGGGGTGGGATTTAATAGAGGACACTAACTAGGAAGAGACGTATTGTAGAGAGGGTGGGATTTAATAAAGGACAGTAACTTGGAAGAGACATATTGTAGAGGGGGTGGGATTTAATAGATGACACTAACTTGGAAGAGACATATTGTAGAGGGGGCGGGATTTAATAAGGACACGGACGTGCCGAGAACAAACACATTAGCTATGAGCACCCTACGGTGGCGCCCCCTATGGCCGTGGCTGGTACATTGTCGGACCTGAATGGTCCGTTGTAACCCTAGTCTGTAAACGTCAGTTATGGCCGACGGGGGCCCCATGGTATGACCGGAAATGTGTGTGAGGGAGGGGGTGGGGAGAGAAACAGAGAGAGAGAGAAAGAGATAGTGTATGTGTAGGTGACGAACACGAACACACCATCTAGGCTCCCTGATGTCATCACCCTATCCACGCCTATCTGTCTATGTGGCTCCTTGCCTGAGAGGTCAGCGCTCAATACTACACCCTGCTCCTTTGAGGTGTAGTCTTCAGTGTTTGATTTGTTTGTTTGTTGGAACTTAACGTCCTGGCAACATCTAAGATCATATCAGGACGGACACCGACGTGTGACAGTGCGCACTCATGGCGACTTTATAGTGCTGCCCCACTGGGAAATCAGGCCACTGGCACCATCACCCGATATCCCACTCAGTCACATTAATCTCACAGTGACCGAACCAGTCCATGCCCTATCCTATTAATGCCCAGCGCCAGGCTAGGAAGCGACAAGTATCAATTTAAAAGTCATTGATTTGACTTGACCGGGAACCGAACTCCAGACCTTCCACATGCGAGGCCACCGCGCCCGGTCACTGTGTCACCTTCAGATTCATATTAATTATTAATCTGTTCAATGATAATCAATTACAGGTGATACACTAATAATAACAACACATTTGTGTATTTTAACTGGGCGTTCATTGTGTTGTGTGTGTGTTTAACTGCCTGGCTTCGTCTTTGACGTCTTTTCATCCTCCAGTCTCATTCCTTCCCATCCAGACGGGATGGCCGAATGAGTTAGAGCGTCCGTCTCCCGTGCTGGTAGATCGCGGGGTTGTGGCTTCGAACCCTGGTCAAGTCAAACCAATGACTTCAAAATTGATACTTGTTGCCCACGCCAGCCAGGCGCTCGGCATTATTAGGATAGGGCAAGGACTCGTGTGCTCAGTGTCAGGATAATGTGATACCAGTCAGTGGGATACCAGGTCATGGTGCCGGCGGCTTGGTTTCCCAGTGGGACAGCACTATAAAGTTGCCATGAGTGCGCACTGTCACAAGTTGGTACCTGTCCTGATATGACCTTAGATGTTGCCAGGACGTAAAACAACAACAAACAAACTACATATGGTTTTTTAGTTTGTTTGCTTCAGGGGTTGTGGGATCAATTCTAAATATTAAAAAATAAAATTTTCAAAACCAAAACAATTAGCTAGATTTGATTCTATATATTTAACTTAGAAGATACTAATGCACTTATTGATCATGTATTGCCACATAGAAAGGAATGCTGAGTCAATTTAATCAAACCTATTAGTATTACTGCAGAATGTTACGGCATCAGAGCGTTGGCTTGCTTGCCAAAACTAATTTGACATGTTAATACTTCAAATATCTCATAAGTTAGCCATTTAAAATAAAAGTTACTTCAAACAAAAGTATGGTGGCAATCAGTTTAATATACTTTTCTCAGAGAAATGACAGGAACTCAAATTCATCAGACTATACAATTTTAAAATTGCATGGTTTTGTAAAAATATACGGATTTTCGGTAAAGAGAGCATTATTATTCTTGGGTGATGGAGTGGGGAGAAGGTTATGTAATCTAAAAGCAATGGTGCCCCCCACTCACATGATGACATGATATAAGCTATGTGAGATATATGTTCATACATGATGCCTAAAGTTAATGAAGAGATGTTCTTATATAAGAAGCAGTTCAAGGTTGATGAAATGTTCCTTTATGTATTCATAAAGAATGCAATTGGAGAAAAAGGACATTTTTGGTATATATTATATATAATCTATTATATACATATAAACGCTCGGAGAATTATTTATTATTTATTATTGTCGATTCTACTCGACTAATATTGTCCAATCGCCGTCGTCCGCTGTCCCCTGCTGCCTTGCTGCGGGGCTCGATGCGGCCCGGTCTGGTTTGAATCATCACTTGCCTCCTGTTTTTTGCTTTTGTATTAGGTAGGGCATTTATCGCTCAGCCCGGAGTCGAATAAACGAACCAACCCAATCTGCTGTCTCTCTCTTCAATTCGTAGGGGAGGCTTATACATATATATATCTAATTGTAAATGTCTACAACTACCTGCCCCTACCGGACCCAGGGCCCAGCACACCAGCCATACCACACTCCTTAGAGCCACACCCTGCAGGCTGGTTTGGGTGGCAACTCCCCCATATTAGGGCATTGCACTGACCAGTCTGTAGGGGAGTGTCTGATTGGCTGTCTGTGGGAGATCCGGTCACCTGACCCCCCTTGGCCTATCATGACCACACAAGTCTCATTCTAATTAATTATGCAAGAAACTTCTCTCAGTCTCACTGGAGAGGGATCACTCTACTCCTGGCTCTTGAATGAGACACACCTACTCTTGAGCAGGAACCCCAGACACTCTGTCTGATGCTATCAAAATTCATCTATTCCAATTGAGTGTGTACACAGCCATAGGACTCCTGTCCCACGGGTTGTAGGCACTGCTTTCAATACAGGCTAAAGTAGTAATGAGATACTGTGTGGACAGAAGGTGAGGGGTTAGGGTGATAGGTCACTGATAGGTGAGCAGGAGTTGATGCCAATAAAGCACAACATCCTCACTGTCTATCTTTGTGACTTGTCTTCCTTTCTTCCTTAGTATTAGTTCCAGAGTTGGTAATATTGGTTTAGTATGACTGCATCACAGGTGAAATGAAGGGGAAGAGTATTGTAGTATCATGGGGTGATCACAGCGGCTGAGTAACCTCATGTTATTATAGTAATATTAGTATGATGAAACATATTGATTTTTATCAAAACTGAAATCCTTACCTCCTATTGATGCTATATCTCCAACTTAGATACTGGTGTGTTAACTAATGATTTAAAGGCACTAAGCAGGGGCTCTGCTAATGAATCAGGTCAATTTCAAGACCTCATTAGCCTTGCCCGATTCTAAGTACCATGTCTAGCTCAGACAGGTTCTAGGAGGCTACTAGTACTACAATAGTAGGTCAACTTACATCAAGTGGCCATCATGGGTCGGAGATCTGGGTCAACAGCTACATGAGTTTTGAAAAACTCGTCAAAATTATTTTGGTTACTTTCAGTTCAAATTCTCCAAAGTTAGCCATTTATTCATCAAAGTCACTGCAGACAAATGAATAGTAGGTTATAATTGTCAACCTGATAGCTATCTGGGGGGAAAAAAATAAAGGAAAAATTCAAAAACCATCGGTCAATGCAACTTTACCCTATTCATATTGGGAATATATTGAAGGATGGGGCTGGGAGGGACAACCTCCCTACTTCCGCCACACAAACACGCCAGGTTGCAGCTCCTACTAGTACTACCAGTGTACCACGTGACTTCTGTGCTTCTGTACGCTGATGCTTCAACTTCCGCCTTCCTCCCCAACCTCTAACCTTGTCAGGGTTCTGATGAGGATTAGGTAGGCACTAATGTGGGTAACTCGGAAATGACGTACACAGAAGAGCCGTCTTCGGCACCTGTCAATATCCCGCCGCAATAAACGCTGACCTTCCCTCCCCCCTCCCCCCCCCCCCCCCCCGGCGTCCCGCAGCGTCCCCCCGGCGGGCACGTGGTCTGTCTGGGAACGCGCGAGTGGTCACTGTGCCTCTGTGTGTGTGTGTGTGTGTGTGTGTGTGTGTGTGTGTGTGTGTGTGTGTGTGTGTGTGTGTGTGTGTGTGTGAGGCTGGCATGTGTGTGTGTTGGGGTTGGCGGTGGCGGTGGCGGTGAGTGACCATGGCGTTGCCCACACGTTGCACACACTATCACCAGCCCTAAGGCAGTGTCTGACCACCTGTTCCCAGTGTGTGTGTGTGCCCAGCCAGGAGTATGGTTTGTTTTTTGGGGGAGTTTTCAGTCGCATTGGTGCGCTGAAGGCTGCAAACCTGCAGCACTGTATGGGCACCACTGAAAGCGGTCCCATGTGGTCGGCTTCTGATGGGTAGTGGTCAGAGAAATTGAGAGGGAGAGGAAGGAAAAAGGCAGCCTAAGAGCCCAACCACAGTCCTCTGAGAGGGCCGGGGGAGGCTGGGTGGTTGGTGTAGTTTTACGCCCTAGTAAGACCCTAGGCCATACCAGGATGTGCACTGACTTGTGACAGCGTGCACTCATGGTGACTTTATAGTGCTGCCCCAATGAGAAATCAGACCGCCAGCACCATGACCTGATGTCCCATACAGTCACATTATTCTGACACTGTGCGCCCAGTCCCTGTCCTGACCTCATAATGCCAAGCGCCGAGCAGCAACCTATTTTATAAGTCATTGGTTTGACTCGACCAGGATCCAAACTTCAGTCCCTCCAGATTCACCGGTATGCACAGTAAGTCCAGCCAAGGCCAGAGGAAGAAGTGAAGTTAGGCAGTGGGTGGGGTTGTTAGTGAAAATTAGTGGTTAGTTGGTAGTGGTGTCAAGTCAGGTATGGGGACAAGGTGCGGCCTGCTAGTCCTGGGCAGTGTCTGACCACCTGTTCCCAGTGTGTGTGTGTGCCCAGCCAGGAGTATGGTTTGTTTTTTGGGGGAGTTTTCAGTCGCATTGGTGCGCTGAAGGCTGCAAACCTGCAGCACTGTATGGGCACCACTGAAAGCGGTCCCATGTGGTCGGCTTCTGATGGGTAGTGGTCAGAGAAATTGAGAGGGAGAGGAAGGAAAAAGGCAGCCTAAGAGCCCAACCACAGTCCTCTGAGAGGGCCGGGGGAGGCTGGGTGGTTGGTGTAGTTTTACGCCCTAGTAAGACCCTAGGCCATACCAGGATGTGCACTGACTTGTGACAGCGTGCACTCATGGTGACTTTATAGTGCTGCCCCAATGAGAAATCAGACCGCCAGCACCATGACCTGATGTCCCGTACAGTCACATTATCCTGACACTGTGCGCCCAGTCCCTGTCCTGACCTCATAACGCCAAGCGCCGAGCAGCAACCTATTTTATAAGTCATTGGTTTGACTCGACCAGGATCCAAACTTCAGTCCCTCCAGATTCACCGGTATGCACAGTAAGTCCAGCCAAGGCCAGAGGAAGAAGTGAAGTTAGGCAGTGGGTGGGGTTGTTAGTGAAAATTAGTGGTTAGTTGGTAGTGGTGTCAAGTCAGGTATGGGGACAAGGTGCGGCCTGCTAGTCCTTGGTGTCAGGGTGTGGGCGACTGACTGTGTTGATGATATCTGTGTTCTGCTGGTAGAAGCGAGCAAGTGTGTTCCAGGATGACTTGGAAATCCTGGAGAGGATGGCCAGAGCGGCCCTATTGTCACTGAGTTGGCGGTCAGAGTCCTCCATGAGGTCACTGATGGCAGATCTGTCGACGACGCCACATGAAGCGAGTATGTGGGACACATTGAAGATCTTAGTGCCGCAGAGACCGCGCTGGAGGTTGGGGACATCAATCCAATGGCGGTAGCCAATCCTGAAGCGGTTGATGGTGACTTGGGTAGAAGCAGGAAGGTGGTCGTTGTGGTCGTGGTTGGTGAAGGAGGTGGTGGTGGTGGTGGTGGTGGTGGTGTGGGTGGTGGCGGTGGTGGTGGTGGTGGTGGCGTTGGTGGTGGTGGTGGTGGTGGTGGTGGTGGTGGTGGTGGTGGTGGGTGAAGGAGGTGGTGGTGGTGGGCAGTTTCCTTGTGTCCCACTGACCACCACCACCAGCACCCGCAGCAGGACGCGTGCCTTTATTTAGGATGCATGCCCACAGGCGTGACCACCCACACATGCACTCACACGCGCGCATGCACCCACACGCACGCACGAACCCCATCACACAAGCGCGCGCCCACACACACACACACAACTCCGAATAAAAAAACACACACACAAAACACACACCGGAAATAAACTTACTTCGAATAGACAGAGTGAATCGATGTGAATAAGTGAGTGCGTGATGAGTGAGTGAGTGATGAGTGAGTGTTGAGTGAGTGATGAGTGAGTAACGAGTGAGTGATGACTAAGTGATGAGTGAGTGAGTGAGTGAGTGAGTGAGTGAGTGATGAGGGTCCTACAACAAATGAGGTAATTCCAGGACGGCAACTGATTTGTGACAGCGTGTACTCACGGCCAGACACTTGCTATCTGGACCGCACTTCGTCCTCACCTCTCTATCTCCTCTCTGCTGGCCTTGCTCCTCCTTGATCATGTCTGAAAAGAGTTCCAGGAGGGGGAGCCCGCCAACATTTCACTTTCTACTCTTACTCTGTCTGTGTCTTTGGTTCGCCGGCTGGTCACCTTAGAGCAAAAAGACACGGTCCTTTGATAACTCTCCTCATTTCTCTGTCCTATACTCTACCTTCCTTTTCTTCTCCAGGGCTTACTTCTCCCCCTGATCAAGGGAGTTGTTTGCTTGGGTGGGGCCCTGTACCTTATCGTTTCTCTCACTTTGTTCTTGTTGCTGGAACCTCCTGGACGCACCTTTACCCGTCCCTTCCTCCTGAACCCTTGCTGCTGTTACTGGATACGAGTGCTCTGCTACTGCCAGACCGAAGTGATTTGGGGCCGCCCCAACGATTCGTCGTTTTGAATGTTGTAAAGACATCCCCAGCTTCTACAACCATCCCACCTAAAGATTTATCTTCAACCAAAGATTGGACCGATTTATCGGGGCCTTTATCTATTGCTGCAGTTTTGCAGCCGGTAACAGTTGTAAGGTTATGAACCCCCCAAGCTAAGCTACTTATGGCGACGTTATAGTGTTGCTACATTGATATAACATTTCACTGGGCTTCATAGACTTGCCGCCAATACGATACTGTCCTGCTAGCTGGCACTTAGTCAAATTATCCTGATACTGAGCCAACCAATTGACCTCTTATCCTAGTAATGCCGAGGACTAGGCAAGGTAGCACTAGCAAGCAACAAGTACACACTTCAATTTAAATCAACCAGAAATTTAACCTGCGACCATTGGGTCAGATGGTCAATATAATGTACTGGCCTTCGCAGGTGAAATGTTATATGCACAGATAGGTGTGGGTCGGTACCAGGGAGTATGAATAGTCTACTTGCTTGATGGGGTGGGGGTGGGGGTGGGGGTGGGGGTGGGGGTGGGGGGTTCGTAACCTGTCAGTGACTACAGGCTGCAGAACTGCAGCATTGTAAACAGCACTGATAAATCAGTCTGTTTTTCGTTGAAGTGTAGACTTCTGGGGAGGGGGGCTTGTAGAAGTACGGAGTACTTGACTATGAAAACAATGAATCGTTTAAGCGGTACCGGGTATCGACCGGTCCGATTTTACTAGTTTTAGCAGAGTACATGTGTCCAGTTGCCGATGGGTTGGGAGGAAGTTTTTTTTTTTGGGGGGGGGGGGCTTTCAGCAAGAAGGTGTTAAGCGAAACAGTGAAAAAGGAAAAGGGCCCCACCCAAGCATACAACTCCCTTAGTCAGGAGGAGGAGTAAGCCTGGGAGGAAAGAGAAGTAAGGAGAGTTGAGTCAAAGGCTGGCCGGCCTCCCCCTAAAGTGTTTTTTAGACATATCCAGCTGAAGGGTGATAGAAGAGGTGTGGACGAAGTGGAGTCCAGACAGCAAGGATTGAGGAAAGGAAGTGAGGAGAGTTGAGTCAAAGGGCCATGCCTCCTTGCCCTGTGGTGACCAGTCAGCGAGCTGGAGACGAGGACGGTGAAAAGTAGGCCGGCCTCTCCCTGCAGTATTATTTTAGACATATCCAGGGGCGGATACCGGGAGCTGAAGGGTGATAGAAGAAGTGTGGACGAAGCGGAGTCCAGACAGCAAGTGGATATTCTAGTGTGTAGGATGCTAGCCTCAGAAGTGTGGGTTTGAGTCCCACTCCAGGCGAAATATTTGTTTGCAAAAACACGCTTCATAATATGGGTATATACCGACCGGGTGCGGTGACTGAATCGGTAATGCCTGGTACACACCTACCGTTTGTGCGCACCCACCTACCGTATACGATCTAAAACTGCCCGGTTCGCACACAAAAATCGCAAGGTGTGCGCTCCCCGGGCACACCTAGCGATTGCGATTCGCGCATAAAACCTCAGTTTTAGGGCTAAAACCGGCCGATTACGATTGCGATTCGCGATTCGAAAAACGAAGCGGCCCGTTTTCAGTTTTAAGCGGGTCGGGTCGAGTCGCCGGTTTTAGTGCGTGAATCCTATACGGGAGGTGTGTACTGGGCATAAGAGTGCAGGCTTCCTATACAGAATGTCTGGGTTTAAATCACAGCCGAGTCAAACTAATGACTTACAAAATGGATACTTGTCACTACCTAGACCGGTACTCGGCATTACGAGGATAGGATAATGGGAGTAAGTGGGAATTCGGGTCATGATACCAGTGGCCTGGTCTCCCAGTTGGCAACACTATAAAGTTCCTATGAGTCCAGACTGTCACAAGTCTATGCCCATCCTGATATGACTATAGATGTTGCTAGGAAGTAAAACCCAAACAAACAAACAAACGTGTGCATATGTTTTGAGTTTTCTGTCATTTTCTGAGATAAATATATTAATAGGTTGTTCATTATAATCTACAATAGTTTAATTTGAAATAACTCAAAATGATTAACCTCCTAGATATTTGGCTATGTATGTTCAAATCTAGACAAGTGTTTTGCTTTCGAAAACGCTATGATTTTAATTGTATCGGACTATGCAGCTTTAATCAACTAATGTACACACAAAAATCATCTATAAAAGAAGATCCATTGCAGGACAAGTTTACAAATCTAGTTACTTGGCCATTATCGCCCAAAAGGCATGATGTTGTGGTCCATTAGTTGTTTAAGCAGGGGAAATTTCAGTCATAGACGACTGGTCTTCCTCATTCCACTGCTGGTCGATAGAAAGCCCGAGCCTACACTTTTACCGACCCAAGGGATTTTTAACCTCCCACACCATATAGACATGGTATGAGAGCAACCGGCCTTTGATGACGCTGTATGTTATACACAGCGGTGGAAATCCAAATTGGCAAAGCTGGGATACGGTATAGAGGGGGTGTAATCACGTCACAAGACAACTTTCGGTGGCCATATTGGATTACATACAGAAGGCTTGCAACTGCCTACACTGTGGTTATTTACTGATTTGTTGGTTTATTTGTCACTGTTTTGAGCAGTTTGGCCTCAGAAGTTGTTGCTAAAGTGCTATAACTAAACACATTGGATGTAAACTGCCCAGAACCTCCCATAACAAAGAAAACTCTGTTTTACTGCATCTACATCCATTCACAACATGGCTAGGGAGGGTGCTGGTAATCCAAGTTGGCTTGCTGCTGACCGCTGACTGCTGAGTGATGACGTCACGTGCACTCCCTCTATTGCTAGTGGTGGACGGCTTTTATTAAAAGATTTACTATTTGTTGTTGACACGTGATCAGTCATCCAGAGCCCCACCACCACCCACACCCACCCACACACACACTCACGTTACAAAGCTGAGCCTAGCCCAAATCCCTAAATCTCACCTCCTGTCTCCCGGAGCCGGGCCCGGCCACTTTAATGACAACCTCCACCCGGCACTTAGGTAGTCTGACACCAACATAACACCCCATAAAGACAACGCAACCTATTTATTAAGAAACTCGGGCCCTACTCTGTGCCACACTCCCTCTTAGCAACAAGTCTACAGTGAGTGAGTGTGTGTCCGTGTGTGTTTGAGTGTTTGCGTGAGTGAGTGTTGAGTGAGTGTGTTTGAGTGTTTGCGTGAGTGAGTGTTGAGTGAGTGATTGAGTGAGTGAGTGAGTGGGTGTGTTTTTGTTTGTTTGTTTGTTTGTTTGTTTAACGACCCCCCAACACAAAAAGTAGACATCTGCTACTACTGAGTGCTACTGTGAGAGTGTGTGTGTGAGAGAGTAAGTGTGTGTGAGAGTAAGTGTGTGTGAGAGTAAGTGTGTGTGAGAGTAAGTGTGTGTGAGAGAGTAAGTGTGTGTGAGAGAGTAAGTGTGTGTGAGAGAGTAAGTGTGTGTGAGAGAGTAAGTGTGTGAGAGAGTAAGTGTGTGGGAGAGAGTGTGTATGTGAGAGTATGTGTGTGTGAGAGTAAGTGTGTGTGAAAGAGTGTGTGTGTGAGTTTGTGAGTGTGTGTGTACGTGAGTTTGTGTGTGTGGAGTGGGGTACTCAAAGTTGGCTGGTTGTTGGAGGTTTAAGTCCTGACAACATGTAAGGTCATATCAGGACATGTACCACCTTGTGACAGTGCACACTCATGGCGGTCCGTCTCCTGTATTGGGAGATCGGGGAATCTGAGCCCATGGGTTCGTGGGTTCGAACCCTGGTTGAGTCAAACCAATGACTTAAAGATTTATACTTGTCGCTTCCTAGCCAGGTGCTCGGCATTATTTGGATAGGGCAAGGACTGGTTGGCTCAGTGTTTTTTTCTTGAAGATTTATACTGCCTATTCTGGATAAGCCGGAATAGACTTGTTTTCACCATTAGACAGTTTGTCCATGGAAAGCCCGAGCCTACAATTTTACCGACCCAAGGGATTCTTAACCTCCCACACCACATAGACATGGTATGAGAGCAACTGGCCTTTGATGACGCTGTAAGTTATCCACAGCGGTGGAAATCCAAATTGGCAGAGGTGGGGGCACCAGGAATCGAACCACCAACCTTCAGATGAGGAGTCTGACCTAGAAAAAAGTCAGACACTCTAACCACTTTGCCACAGAGAACACCACATGTAGGATAATGTGACTGCTGCTGGCGGCCTGGTCTCCCAGTGGGGCAGCACTATAAGGTCGCCATGAGTGCGCACTGTCACAAGTCGGTACCTGTCCTGATAAGACCTTAGATTTTGCTAGGACGTAAAACAACAAACAAACCCTCTTACTGTCTTAGCACCAAGTCTAGAGTGAGTGAGTGTGTGTGTGACTGTGAGAGAGTGGGCGTACGTGGGTGTGTGTGTGTGTGTGTGTGGAGGGGGTACTCAAAGTTGGTTGGTTGTTGGAGTTTTACATCCTGGCAACATCTAAGGTCATATCAGGATGGGTACCACCTTGTGACAGTGCACACTCATGGCAACTTTATAGTGCTGCCCCACTGGGAGACCCAGCCACCAGAACCATGACCTGATATCCCACTCAATCACATTATCCTGACACTGAGCCAACCAGTCTTTACCCTATCCTAATAATGCCGAGTGCCTGCCTAGGAAGCGACGAGTATCAATTATTAATTCATATATATATAAGAATATATTTTGCTTCTTAAATTAAGAATTTATTTAGTCATTTCGTTTACACAGCGTCCCAACACTTTTTCTAATGGGTTCTTCAGCAGCCCCGTTTCAGGATGTGGGAGTAACAAAGAACTATTACGCCCGTTTTCGTCGATCCTCATGGGCTCTCACGTGACTTCACGGTGGTAGGGCTGGAGAATGACGGCATCTTACGTCTTACCCGTGCTACGGAATGTCACACGCCGCGCCCGTTCTAGCCTCGTCTCCAGTTTCCACTCCTGTATCAAGTGTGCGGCTACATGTTACTGTTTAAACATGCGTGTCCAAGTCATGCATACGGAATGTAAGGGTGGGGAGGGGGGAGGAGGGGGGAGGGACCGGTGGCAGTACCCTAGGTTGCCAAGATACGTCATTTGCATTGATTGACCCAGACTATATATATTTTTTTAATGGTGCTGTCACATTATGATGCTTCTCGCCAACGTGCGTCGACGTAAGTGATTTTTTTTATGCTATGTCGGGATATGTCAGGAAGCGTTACGCGTGCGTTAGGCACGCGTTGGTATAGGTTGATCTACGGCAACGGTCGGGGGCGTGCGTCAGGGGTTGGGCGAAGTTTTGTGCTTGCACAAAACTTTCGACGTGCGACAACGTGCGGGTGCCAACGTTATGGCGATGTTAGGGGCACGTTGAGATACGTTAGACACGCTGGAATAACGTTATGCGAATGCTAGGCACATGCCACGCACGCGTGAGGCTCGTTCCCACACATTGCGCCAAACTTTTTTTCTTTTTTTTTTCTCACACGTCGATATACGTTACCACAACGTCATCCTGTACTCGCAGTCCACGGGTGAACGACAACATAGTATAAATACGCACGAAAATAGCTTTAGTATGGAACAGGAAGCAGAATGCCTACCTCCAGTATCAAATGGGTACTTATATCGGCACAGAGTTGGTGAAATGGGAGAGAATGCAAAAATACAAGATGGCAGCCATAGAACACCATTGATTTCACTTTTAAATTCTATTAAACTAGATGTTTTATTATATTTTTCAACTCAAAGGCAGCGGAGAAATATTAAGACATATATAAAGAATAAATATTGCTTTTTAGATTGTGGATTTAGGCTCTCATTTCATTTCCCCGCTTTTTCGACAGCTTTTATATAGGGGTGGTATTCACCCATGTACTGCGAGTACAAGGTGAATCCTTTATCTACTACTGCCCCAGTGTTTGTAAATAGACAGCACATGGCCACAAACCACATGGTGCCGCTTAGTAAGTGTCCTGATACGGGGACACAAGGGAGGGCTTTAAATCAACCCTGGAGGCTGTTTGTTTGTTTGTTTGTTGTTGTTGTTTTACGTCCTAGCAACATCTAGGGTCATATCAGGACGGGAACCCTGGAGGCAGCACCATGTGACCTAAAAAAAGGGTTTGGAAGAGGGGGTTAATATGGGTGTTCTGAGTTCCGCTGGTCCGTCAGTAAGGACTGAAGCTGCGACCCAGCAGACCAGGTCGCAGCTTCAGCTTACACAACCCTATCTTTCACTCACTTTACCCCTATAACCATATATGCCTGCAGATAACTAAACTTGCCATAGATTCGCTTCTAGATTGCACTGAAATTGCAGGGGCCTAGCTCCTATATACAGCGGACATGGAGTATGACATTCCGCAGCACGGCTGAAGAACTAAGATGTAAACGCCCAGTCAGACCTTACCGTACTGAGTACCGGACACCACCGGACAACGAATTGTCTAGTCCGGTGGTGTCCGGTGTCGAACTGTTGCAACGGCCGCCGGACGAAACGGATGCTAAACAAAAATTAACGAATGGTTAAATGGATGTCAAACGGATGGACCGGACACCAAACGGACACCAACCGGACAACAACCAGATACCAACCGGACACCTACCGGACTGTTCACGGACGCGCCAAAAACCAACGGACCGAATTCCCGCAGCACCGTCAACGGACTCTTCAGGATACAAAACGGACACCTAACGGCTGAGTAACGGACATGAAACGGATCAAACGGATGAAACAGACTTAAAACGGACACCAACCATACACTTCAGTCCGGTGGTGTCCGGTACAAGTTTTGTGCATGTTCAAAACTTGTACCGGACACCGCCGGACACCACCGGACACGCCGGATGCCAACCATATATAAACCATACATTGCCGTATTTCACCGGACAGTGTCCATTTTCTATCCGGTTCCTCAATCCGGTGAGGTCTGACTGGGGCTTTAGACACCGTCATTCTCCAGGCCTGCCACTGCGAAGTCGTGTGTGAGGCCACGAGGATCGATGAGAACGGGCGTAATAGTCCCGTGTTAATCCCACATATTCTGTGCACCACCTCAGATTATAAATATTTCTCTTTAAAAAAAATTTGAAATATGATGTTTATTGTTATATAGTGTTTTATTCCATCACGTTTTATTCCAATATCATTTTATTCCATTTGTGTACCACATAAAAATCCCAAGCTAGGCCGCTGAATTGTCCTAGCAAATATTTTAGATTAGATGAAATACCACTTCCTGTACCATAGTATATGTGTATTCACCAGCTCCCCTCACCTTCTGCCATCTAACTTATTGTAAGCTGTAGCTGTGACACGGCATGCTGGGTCCTAGATAAAAGATTCACCAGGTACTTGTAGTACACGGGTGAACAACAACGTACTGTAAATACGCGCGAAAATAGCTTTAGTATGGAACAGCAAGTAGAATGCCTGCCTCCAGTGTCAAATGGTTACTTATATCGGCACAGACTTGGTGAAATGGGAGAGAATGCAAAAAGACAAGATGGCGGCGCAGAACGCCGTCGATTTCACTTTTAAATCTTATTAAACTAGATATTATATTATATTTTTCAACTCAAAGGTAGCGGGCTATCAATAAGACATATGTAAAGAATAATTGGTGCTTCTTAGATTGTGAAATTAGGATCTCAATTCATTAACCGGCTTTTTCGACCGTTTTTATATAGGGTTGGTATTCACCCGTGTACTGTGAGTACCGGGTGAGTCCTTTATCTAGCCTGGTCCCAGCTATAGTTTTTCCTGAGGGACCAGCGTAACTCGGAATACCCACCCGTGTTGTCAAGTCAGAACTCATCACGATATGAGCTCAGATGTTGCTAGGACATGAAATTAATTAACTCCTAACTCACTCACCCTCTATGCCGGGCACGGTGGCCGAATCGATAGAGCGCGGGCCTCGCAGGCAGAAGGTCGGGAGTTCGGTTCCAGGTCGAGTCAAACCAATGACTCATAAAAATTGATACTTGTCACTAGATAGCCTGGTGCTTGGCATTAATAGCATAGGGCAAGGACTGGTCAGCTCAGTGTCAGGATAATGTGACTGAGTGGGATATTGGGTCATGGTGCTGGCAGCCTCATTTTCCAGTGGGGCAGCACTGTAAAGTTGCCATGAGTGTGCACTGTCACAAGTGGGTATCCATCCTGATATGACCTTAGATGTTGCCAGGACATAAACTCCAACAACCAACAAAGCAACCACTGACCCTCTACCGGCTAGGATCGGTAAGTCAGTCGGGTTATGTCGGCGTGGTCTCCTTGGTTGAAACCGCGCTTTGACAGTAAATCTTGTTATTTCCAACAAGGGGGCCGGTGTGGTGGTTTCAGCGGGTTCCCGTGCTCAGAGGTGTCCCTCGCTTCTGCGCTGCTTCTGCGCATGCGCGGATTTCGCATCAACTCGGGTCACCTGAGCCACTTATTGGCGCATGCGCACAGCTACAAACTCGGGTCAAATAATCGAATAGCTTCTCGCGCTCGGGTGGACAATCTTTTTTTTTTTTTTTAATAACCGATAAAAATACAGCAAAATAGGATTTAAAGTATTTTATGATGGCCCAGTTTACCTATATTTCCATTTAATTAATCTAAGTTATTCTTTTTATGCACATGGCACGTGTATTTGTCGACTCCACTCGCCGTGTTCTATTTGAATTTCTGACGACTCGGATGACCCGATCGCCCGGGGCGGTTAATCGATTACGGCCCGTTGATGCGAAAACTGCGCATGCGCAGAAGCAGCGCAGAAGGCGAGGGACACCTCTGAGCACGGGAACCGCTGAAACCACCACACCGGGGGCGGGGGGGGGGGGGGGGGGGGGGGGGGTATATTGACGACACTGGACAGAAAATCGCATCATGTCACTTGTTGCTGGCGGACCACATAAGTAGGCGTATTACCGACGCATACCACGCGATTTGATCTCATTGAACACCCCACCGTCTGATTTGTTAATACTACATCACACATAGGTCACATGACCTATAATGGTGAGGTGGCCATAGGGAGGTTATATAAAACAAAGAATCAACCATGTGTCTATTTGTTTTGTTTTCCCACCATTATGTTTTATGTTGTAGTTGATTTGTGTATGTGTGTGGGGGGAGGGGGGGATCCCTCTTTAACAATTTTGTAATTGTAGGGATGTGATGGTGGGGTATGGGGCGAGGATCATATGTTGGTGACGGTGGGGGGTGATGTCAGTGGGGCAAGTGGTTACGGATGAGTGGTGCATATTGGTTGGTTGGTTGTTGGGGTTTTACGTTCAATTGTCAAAAGTTGCCATAAGTCACAGACTTACCCACACCCAAAGTGTTGTTCTCTATGGCCACCCAACTAACCTTCAAAGTGCTGGGCCGGGTAGTGGCGTGAGTATAGACGTTCCGAGAGTCGAGAGACAGATCAGAGGGCATTTTTGGGTTTATGTGCATTACTACGTTAGCGCCGCAAATCCCCACGGTTTATTTTATTTCAGGCCACATGGAGATATAAATTAATCGGCATCGGGTCTCACGAATCAAATCGCTACATCATTACAGATTCTCACTACCCAACTATGTACTAACTACTATGATCATTAGTTACTCCTGCAGCCCTGCATTGTATTTGTTTGTTTATTTAACGACTCCCCAGCACAAAAGGTAGATATTGGCTATTGGGGGTCATACAGTGGTTAGACATATGTGAATAAAAATTAATAATAAATTCAAACAAGTAAAATAGAGCACAGAAATGTATGACAAAGAGCTTACAACTGTGGTAAAAGCAGAAACATTGTATATGAGACTCTTAAACAACTTTATATTATAGACAAGCTGTCAGCAGGCTGACATGAATAAATAATCTAATGTAGTAAATAAATTGTTCAAATCATAGCCCACTACGATTGGGGTGAAGAACTTATTAAATCATGTAAATTAATAGACTTTGAAAGTTGAATCAAGAGCACCCAGTGGCCACCATCTTGGTGGTTACCCTCCCCCGCCCCCTCTCGTTCTCTCTTCAACTCTGTGTCAGTAGAGATAAACACTGCAAGCTGGAACCAGTGACTCGACAGATTGTTTACAGTTGTTTCTTACCAAAACAGTTTTTGCTTTCGAATTTAAACACGATCTTTGACCCCCTTACTCTGACTAAGGGTACAGCTCCTTTTCATCTTTCTCCTAATGTACTCAATGTTATAAGGCAGGCGAGTGTATTTCAATTCTAATGTTTTGTTAAACTCCTTTTTGGTATTAGAATAACAATGTCTGAGTGTGTACAATAAATAAATTGGGCTTTAATTGTTCTTTAATGATCTCAGTATTATATGGTCTACCTGTGTATTTTAAAGTATTTTATTTTATTTTGTTATCAAATAACGTACGTCAATTTAACCCTTGAGAATAAAACAAAGACGCCACAGGCTTAATTGTTGTTTGTTTGCTTGTGGCTTAGGTCCTCGCAACATCTAAGGTCATATCAGGACCGGTACCGACTTGTGACAGTGCGCACTCATGCCGACTTTATAGCTCTGCCTTACTGGGAAATCAGGCCATCAGCACCATGAACTTATATCCCACTCAGTCACATTATCCTGGTGAGTTTATAGTGTTGCCCCACTGGGAGACCTGGCTACCAATACCATGACCTGATACCCCATTCAGTCACATTATGCAACTACCAGTACTAGCCAACCAGTCTTTTCCCATTCCTATTAATGTCGACCGCCAGGCTAGGTAGCGACAAGTGTAAATTTGAAAAATCATTGGTTAGACGTCACTGGAAATTGAAGCCCTAACCTCCGTCCGGGAATGGGGTCCTGATAAGACCTTAGATGTTGCCAAGAGATAAACCTCCAACAACCAAACATATGTACGAGAAGCCAGCACTCTTACCAACCCGGTCATCGTGTCCACCCCCCCCCCCCCGACTTAGTTCATTAGACAGGGCATACACTGTAAAACACTTCCTCTGGTGATGCATAGAATATAAAGCCGGATTGAGCAACGGACAGAATTGTCTAGTCCGGTGGTGATAAGTATCAAAATGTATTAAAATGTGTCAAAATGTTGCACTATCGAGTCAATGGCCACTGGACGAACAGACATGTAACGGACATGAAACAGACATGAAGGATAGCCAACGGGCGAAATGAACTCAAACCAGACAAGAACCATAGACTTCAGTCTGGCGGCATCCGTTCCTAGTTTGGTGCATGTTCAAAACTTGTATGGATACAAAACGGACTTTGTTTGGTTTGTGTCCATTTCCCCCAATCCGGTGAGGTGTGACGGGGCCTTTACATTAACATATATACACTACACAGCACCCGATTGGATGGCCGAGTGAGTGCACGGCCGCCCGCTTCCCACGCCCGAGGGTTCAATCCTCGGCCGAGTCAAACTAAGCCCTTACAGTTACACAATGTATAATTGTCATTGCCTTACCTGCCATCATTAGAAATATGGCAAGTACTGGTTAGTTGGTCAGTGTCAGGAGAATCGGATCATGGGTGCCGGCAGCATGGAATCCCATTAGGGCAACACTATATAAAACTGGCATGAGCGAGCTGTCACTAGTCGTACCCGTCCATCTATGTGTATGACCCCCCCCCCCCCCGTCCGATGTTGATAGGACGGTAAAATCCAATCCATCACTGCCTCACAGTAGTACACCATTACCCAGGCGAACAAAGATTGGGCTAGGAGCTGATGAGCCCATCATGCCTTATCTTTGAAACTTGTGGACATTATCTGTGGAATCTCAGGTGACTTGTATGGCCAGGTGGGCGCAAGCCTGCCTTATAGCCACCGGGGGAACCAGTCAACACCACCAAGAAGGTACACTTGTGTAGAATTAGTCATTTAAACACAGTGTCTGGTTCCACTTAGGCACGTTTTGGGGGCGGGGCAGGGGGTGGGGGTAAATTTGTTTAATATATTTTTTTATTGAGGCTGTATTTATACTGTCCATAGCATATAAGCCCGGGTACCCAGGCTTGTTTTCAATGCGGGCCAGTTGTAGTGTTGGTGTTATCTTACCACACAGTAGCTGCTGATAAGTAATTTGATTGCCTGCATTTCAGAAGCAGATAGATAGTTGGTTGGTATGGTTAGTAGCCTATGTTAGTTTTTTTTATAATTTTCTTGGTATATATGTATTTTTTAAATTTTGTTCTACTCTTATTACTAGACTAGCCTACTCCTATTTACATATCATAGGCTTGTACGTAGCTGTGTGGTGTGTTATCTCGCTACTTTTGACATGGTTACCTTCCATTGGGTGTCCCGCTGGTGAATTATATTCATATATATTTTTGGTCTGTGCCATCCCACTGGCCTTCCGACCAGAACTCTTACAGGTATATGAGACTGTCTCAAAAGGTGCTAAGCAATATGGGACAAAACTTTGTCCATTGCAACGATCAACACACTATCTACTTATGCATTTGCTCAGGCTAAACTGATTTGTTTTTTACATGGTGTTTCATAATCCCAATAGAATACATATTGATTTGAAGCAAATATCCTTGTGTTTTCAGTGTAACCGTTTCTGTGCTGTTTTGTGTCAATCGTTACAATGGACAAAAAAAACGAAGAGTTAGCACCTTTTGACACAGGCTCATATAGGTATTTACACAAATATTTTACATGTTTTATATTGTAAATTGAAGTGTGAAGTAAATTCTTGAATTAAAATCATTTTACATTTACATGCAAGGTTTTAGGTGTTGATTTAAGATTTACAATTCAATAGATACTAATACCTTTAATTACTTAGTTTTAGTTCAGTTTGATCAGATACTCATTTAGTTATTATGTAGTTTTGTATGCAGTAGGATTTGGGTGTTAGTTTGGGTATTTTTACAAATATATAATAGAGCTCGCAGCAATTGACACGTGATCGAAAACGAGGCTTGACAAGCAGTGTTTAGCTATTTTGTTTAGAAACACAATGATATTATGTAAGATGAATAACAATTAATTGAGTTAGGTTATTGTTTCATACAAGAACCTATCAAAGCACGTGGTATTAACTGGCGAAATGGAATCCATAGGGGGCCACCCGGTACATTACCCCGAGAGCAGCGTTCCCCTAGCATTTATACTTGTATAATGTGTTATACATGACATAAAGAATTATATCCCCTGTATATACACATATATATAATATAGTTGATATATATATGGTTGAATTATATATGGTTGAATTATATATACAGTAAAACCTCTCTAACCGACCACCTCCACAGATCGACCCCTCCCCTATATCGATCGCTTTAGTTGCGTCCCAACAATACCATTCTAACCATCTTCTAACTCCCTAAACCGACCATCTCCCTAAATGGACCACTTAAAGTCGGTCCCAAGGTCCGTCAATTTAGAGAGGATTTACTGGATATATATTTGAAGAGTTCAGCCGCAAAACCACATCAATGCCAATCAAAGAAAATGGAGATAAACATTGGAATCAAACCTTCAAAAAGTTAATTTAGTTCAATTCTGACTTTTTTGTTCATTGCGCCATAACCATGTGATCATATGAAAAGTGGAATTAGTGAGAATTATTTTCAGGTACAAATCTTTTATTTAAACTACATTTTTGGATTGGCGTTTACGTGGTTTTGCGCCTGAACTCTTCATTTCTTTCTTTCTGTGATTCCGAATATTGAGAGAGGGGGGGTGGGATTTATATATATCAGGGATGAAAGTGGTCTCCGGCTAAAATCACGGAAATCAGGCCGCCAACGGCAAATTTCCTCGATAACGCAGATCTTCTCCCATAGAGTTAGCACTGTCAGGGATTCGCGGAAAAATACCGGAAGTCAGTTTTCAACTAACCTTGTTATGACTGTATTATCGGCCATAACGGACTCACTCTTGTTTGGGTTTGATGTTCTAGCAACATCTAAGGTAATTTTAAAATGGGATTCGAACTCCCCCAAGTGTTCTCATATACATATCATTTTTGGTAATGTTTAAAGTTAATCGATAAATATAAATAATCGCGGAAATCCGCGAAACCGCGGAGATCTTTCATCCAACGCGATTTTTTCCTTTCTTTCTTTTGTACATTCATGGAAAGAATGTGACATGCACAGTGACTGGCTGGCTGTGGATGGTGGAGGCCCCGGGGGTGCTGAGTTTAGCACCATCCCCGTAGCAGGGACGCTGTATGCAGTCCCACTCCGCTTTGGGGCTTGCTGCATAACTAATCTGTGCCCTGAGCACAGACAGGGCAGTGACCACCGCCTCCCAAATTCACCATGATCATCAGCATGTACAGGGATGAAAGTGGTCTCTGGTGGAAAAAAGCGGAAATGCGGATATTCTCCCATAGGTGTAGCGTTGTCAGGGAATCGCGGAAAATTTCCGGAAATCAGGTTTCATATATACTGCTATATGCTGATAGTGCTGCACCATTTGAAGCATGTATTAGTGTAGTATACGCTGATACATCTGCACCACATATTAGTATATGCTGATGGTGCTACAGAATTGAAAAATCCAGGAAATTTGCGAAATCGCGGAGATCTTTCATCACTGTATGTATCTCCCTCTCTTGATTGTCCATCGGTAGTGATGATGACAGCAACTCATCATTAGTTGTGAACTAATCGATGACTTATGAGTCTAATTTGTGCTCGGAATGTGCGGTGCCACATTGGACATGTGTGTTTTTGGCTCTATCTTCCAGGATTCTCGATAGTGCACCATCAGAGGCTGCTGGACAGCTATGTCCTCGCCCTGGCACCGCGCACGTGGAAGAACAAGGCCGCCCATGTCAAACTCTATATACACTTCTGCACGCAGCATGCTATAGATTGCCACAACCCCTCGGTATATGTGCTATTGTCGTTTCTCATGTTCCTAAATGACCGCCTTAAATCACCTGGTGCTATCATGAACTATTTTTCTTCAGTAAAACTTTGGGTAGCTGCAGGCCCTGGGTGCGCAACTGCTTTTGACGCTCCTGAGATTAAACTATATAAATCAGGTATATTTAAAACTAGCTCCCACACAGTTACGAGAGCTACCCCGATCCCTCCCTCCGAATTCAAGGCGATAATAGAATACCTGCTGAGCTTAACGCCAACTCCTAACGTTATCATTGCAGCCCTCATAATAGGCTACTTTACCTTCGTGAGACGGGAATCTGGTTCCCGCGACTGTTGAGCCAAACACTATGACGCATGTCTTAAGGCACAAGGATATTTTTGTGGACGGGAATAGCCTAACGGTAGTACTGAGATCCACCAAAACCCGGCCCGCCTCTGCCCCGCCTATAATGTTTCGGCTCCCTGCTCTCCCGCGATCCGTGTGTTGCCCAGTCAGAGCCTGGGAAAGATACGCGATAACACCTGCATACCCTAGTGCTCCTGCATTCATGCTGCCGTCAGGTCTTCCGTTGTCCCTTCCGGTCCTGAAACGGGCCCTCACTATGGCCTCCTTCATGGCGCTAGGCAGAGACACTGGGTTTACTCTCCATGGGCTTCGAAGAGGTGCCGCTCAGGCCTGTCAAGGCGAAGGTTTGACGCTTGACACGATAATGGCCGCTGGCACCTGGCGTAGTGCCTCCGTAAATGCATACCTAGGGGCCCTTCATGTCAGTGTTGCTCCGGCAGCGCTCGGAAGATTGTTGGGTTGAGCGCTGCCGAGGCGGTCCGATCGTTTGATTACTGTTTACGATATGTTACGAGACTATGCTTATATTCCAGATGCGAAACTACAAGGAACTATAAAACTGAGTGTAATACTGTCTTCCGAGACTAGAGGCCAATTTGCCTATGTTTGACATATATATATCTATACATGATGTTTCACTAGACTTGTGCATGCTTCGATCATGAACGAGGGCCACTGTCGCCACCACGAGTTTGCTGCTCCTTGAGCTACCTTTTTAATTGTTTCAGATAAATAAATCTGTTCCAAATATACATATATCGTGTTGTGTCTCGTGTAGTGAATTGGTGATGTTGGCTAGCTAACATCCCTAATTCACTCACGAGACACCAGGGCGGCGTATCAGTCGCTAGCACGCGTGTCATAGTCCGCCGGCCCGCCACTGGAGTAAGACGTGGGGAAAAAACTCCCACCCACCCACCCTTATCGCTGTGGGGTTGAGCGCTGCCGAGGCGGTCCGATCGTTTGATTACTGTTTACGATATGTTACGAGACTATGCTTATATTCCAGATGCGAAACTACAAGGAACTATAAAACTGAGTGTAATACTGTCTTCCGAGACTAGAGGCCAATTTGCCTATGTTTGACATATATATATCTATACATGATGTTTCACTAGACTTGTGCATGCTTCGATCATGAACGAGGGCCACTGTCGCCACCACGAGTTTGCTGCTCCTTGAGCTACCTTTTTAATTGTTTCAGATAAATAAATCTGTTCCAAATATACATATATCGTGTTGTGTCTCGTGTAGTGAATTGGACATGTGTGTGTAGCTGTTGTCAGAGAGTTTGGTAGATGAAGGAGACAATCTTTTCTCTGCTGATACTTTTGTTTAGCTTGAGATATACGATCAGTTTCAAACTGTCTTGTTGACCTCCTGTCATTGATGTACTCACAGGCCCGACCAGACAGACAGGACCATTCAATGGCATCTCGGACGATGTGGTGGCCAGTGTGGTGGGAAGAGGGCTGGGACGTTGTGTGTTGGAACCCCGACCAAGTCAAAGAAACTACGTACAAAATGTATACCTGTCACCACCTAGCCTGACTCTATCAGGATAATGTGACTGAGTGGGATACTGGGCCATGGTGCCACTGCCAGCAGCCTCATTTTGCAGTGGCGCAGCAAGCACTACAAAGCTGCCATGAGTGCGCGCCGTCACAAGCCGATACCCGTCCTGATATGGCCGTAGATAGTGTTAGGGTGCAAAACCCCAACAAACAAACAAGCTCCTAAAATGGGATTAATATACAATTAGGCCAACCCTTTCATTGTGATCTGGATGTCACATATAATATGAACGCCCCTAATAAAGTCTGTGCATACACTTTTAGTGGCAATATTTTCACATGATAAGAATGTCACTGTCAAGTGTCAGTGCATTTATACATGTATATAATGAAGAGTTCAGACGCAAAACCATGTAAACGCCAATCAAAAAATGTAGTTTAAATAAAAGATGCTTAACTGAAAATAATTGTAATTCTCACTAATTGCACTTTTTATATGATCACACGCTTATGAAGCAATGAACAAACAAGTATACATTTTCTTAATAACTTTTTGAAGGTTTGAGTCCAATGTTTGTATCTCCAATTTTGGATTGGCATGCGCATGGTTTTGCGCCTGAACTCTTCATATTTGGTTACACCAATGTAAGCACATGTAGATGTTTTATTTCTGTTAACATACACATATTATATATACAGTAAAACCTCTCTAAATAATCCGACTATGGGATCGATTTTAAGTGGTCCATTTAGGGAGGTGGTTGGTTTGGGCAGTTTTTTTAAATCGTTACAATGGCAAATCGTTTGGAACCCAAATATAGCGACCAATATAGGGGAGTGGTCAATCTGAGGAGGTTATCGGTTAACTAGGTTTTACTGTATGTATATAAATACAGCTGGTCTGTTTATGAGGGTATGTAGTGTGCAATGGTATAACCCAGTTTTCGTCTTGAAGTTGACCTTTGTTGCTAACACTCAATTACTTCCCCATCAGTCATTCAGCCACTTTCACAAGGCTTGTACTTCATCCCCCCCCCCCCCCCAGGTCAAGTGACTCATTAGCAGCAAAAATAACACACCATCACCAATGACTGTAGCATTATCGGCGTCGACCAGTCCGCCCCTGTCTCTCATCATATATAAATATTTATTAGTATATATGTATATACATTTATATATATTTATGTGATGTGTAACGCATTATGCGAGTATAAAGAGAACTACTTCCGTATTATTATTATGATCATTAGTATTGTCGTGGGGGTGATGAAAATGGGAAATATTGTGCCTAGAGCAGGACTCGAACCCACATCTCTTTGCATTCTGGGCCAGTGTGCTAACCATTACACCACCTAGGCTCCCTGATATCAACACACTACCCACGCCTACCTGTTTATGCGGCTCCTTGCCTGAGAGGTCAGTGAAGACCACTACACTCGTCCCCCTGGAATTGTAAGTCTTTTAATGCTTACAATTACATACATACAGGCAATGCAACGCATTTACATACACAGGGTAGGTTCAACAATTATACAGCACATAGCTTGTACAGGATCATGGTCACGGCAACCAGTGTCGTGGGGGTGATGAAAATGGGAAATATTGTGCCTAGAGCAGGACTCGAACCCACATCTCTTTCCATTCGGGGCCAGTGTGCTAACCATTATACCACCTAGGCTCCCTGATATCAACACACTACCCATGCCTACCTGTCTGTGCGGCTCCTTGCATGAGAGGTCAGTGCAAACCACTACATTATTATTACGTTATTATTATTGTATACCGTTGCTTCTATGTTCACCATCCTGTACCTTCCCGGTGCGACCGGTGGCGCCACCCCCGGCTATTACTGTATCCAACGTACTTCAAATTAAAATACAGTCGGTTGTAATGATCAATATAATACTCAAACTCAAAACCATCGTACTATGCAGCTTTAAAGCTGCATAGTACGATGAAGCGTCACATTTTCAAAACCAAAACAATTATCTAAAATTGATTGTACATATCTAACTTAGCTAATGATGCACTTATTAAACAGTTGTTGCCCCATAGAAGGGAATACTGCATAAATATAATAGAACATGTTACTACTGAAGCCTACGGTGTCTGAGATTTGACAAGCTTGCCTAAACTAATTCAACATATTTACACTTCAAATATCTCAAAACTTAGCCAGTAAAAATAAAAGTTGCTTCAAACTAAAATAAGGTAGGTTATGACAATCAATTTAATATAGTTATCTCTGGAAAATAGCAGAAACTAAAAACCATCGGACTATGCAACCTTAATGGCGTGACTCAGAACTGGATGTATAGTTTACCTTGGACATTGTACCCAGATAATGTACTCAGCCTGCGGCCTCATGTATGTTTCGAGCACAACACCCATAATAACTTAAAGTTGTATAGTCTGATAGTTGTATAGTCTGATAGTTTTGGGGTTGTGTTGTTTTTGTATATTAGGTTCATCGTTATATGAACTACCTCACTTCAGTTTGAAGTAACTTTCATATTGTTGTATAGTCTGATAGTTGTATAGTCTGATAGTTTTGGGGTTGTGTTGTTTTTGTAGACAAATATATTAGGTTCATCGTTATATGAACTACCTCACTTCAGTTTGAAGTAACTTTCATATTGTTGTATAGTCTGATAGTTGTATAGTCTGATAGTTTTGGGGTTGTGTTGTTTTTGTAGACAAATATATTAGGTTCATCGTTATATGAACTACCTCACTTCAGTTTGAAGTAACTTTCATATTGTTGTATAGTCTGATAGTTGTATAGTCTGATAGTTTTGGGGTTGTTGTTTTTGTAGACAAATATATTAGGTTCATCGTTATATGAACTACCTCACTTCAGTTTGAAGTAACTTTCATATTGTTGTATAGTCTGATAGTTGTATAGTCTGATAGTTTTGGGGTTGTGTTGTTTTTGTAGACAAATATATTAGGTTCATCGTTATATGAACTACCTCATTCAGTTTGAAGTACTTTCATATTGTTGTATAGTCTGATAGTTGTATAGTCTGATAGTTTTGGGTTGTGTTGTTTTTGTAGACAAATATTTAGGTTCATCGTTATATGAACTACCTCACTTCAGTTTGAAGTAACTTTCATATTGTTGTATAGTCTGATAGTTGTATAGTCTGATAGTTTTGGGGTTGTGTTGTTTTTGTAGACAAATATATTAGGTTCATCGTTATATGAACTTCACTTCAGTTTGAAGTAACTTTCATATTGTTGTATAGTCTGATAGTTGTATAGTCTGATAGTTTTGGGGTTGTGTTGTTTTTGTAGACAAATATATTAGGTTCATCGTTATATGAACTACCTCACTTCAGTTTGAAGTAACTTTCATATTGTTGTATAGTCTGATAGTTGTATAGTCTGATAGTTTTGGGGTTGTGTTGTTTTTGTAGACAAATATATTAGGTTCATCGTTATATGAACTACCTCACTTCAGTTTGAAGTAACTTTCATATTGTTGTATAGTCTGATAGTTGTATAGTCTGATAGTTTTGGGGTTGTGTTG
The DNA here is from genome assembly GCA_030323885.1 of Branchipolynoe longqiensis. Lineage (NCBI taxonomy): Eukaryota > Metazoa > Annelida > Polychaeta > Phyllodocida > Polynoidae > Branchipolynoe > Branchipolynoe longqiensis. The sequence goes on from CM059187.1 coordinate 94,306,036, forward strand.
TTTTTGTAGACAAATATATTAGGTTCATCGTTATATGAACTACCTCACTTCAGTTTGAAGTAACTTTCATATTGTTGTATAGTCTGATAGTTGTATAGTCTGATAGTTTTGGGGTTGTGTTGTTTTTGTAGACAAATATATTAGGTTCATCGTTATATGAACTACCTCACTTCAGTTTGAAGTAACTTTCAAAGTGTTGTATAGTCTGATAGTTGTATAGTCTGATAGTTTTGGGGTTGTGTTGTTTTTGTAGACAAATATATTAGGTTCATCGTTATATGAACTACCTCACTTCAGTTTGAAGTAACTTTCATATTGTTGTATAGTCTGATAGTTGTATAGTCTGATAGTTTTGGGGTTGTGTTGTTTATGTAGACAAATATATTAGGTTCATCGTTATATGAACTACCTCACTTCAGTTTGAAGTAACTTTCATATTGTAAATGAGTTAGAGCATGCGTCTCCCGTATTGGTAGACCATGGGATCGTGGGTTAGAACCATGGTGGAGTCACACCAATGACTTAAAAATTGATACTTGTCGCTTCCTATCCTGGCGCTTGGCATTATCGGGATAGGGCAAGGACTGGTTGGCTCAGTGTCAGGATAATGTGACTGAGTGGGATATCAGGTCATGGTGCTGGTGGCCTGGTTTTCCAGTGGGGCAGCACTATAAAGTCGCCATGAGTGCGCACTATCACAAGTCGGTACCTGTCTTGATATGACCTTAGATGTTGCTAGGATGTAAAACAACAACAAACAAACCAATTAAATAGAACCTATTACTCCTGAAGTATAGTGGGTCACAGTTTTGCCAAGTATGCACAAATCAATCATGTATCTTTAAACTTTAAATATCTCCTAAGTTAGTCATTTTAAAATAAAGTTACTTAAAATAAAGAAAGGTAGATTATAATGATCAACCTACTGTATTTATCTCAGAAAATACTTTGATTGGTTATTGTTTTACGTCCTAGCAACATCTAAAGCCTTGTTCACACCCGCAACTTTAGGCCGACTTAGATAAGGCGAATTAGATGAAGCGAATTAGTGGCGCGTTCACACACACCGAGTATTGGGGCGGTTTAAGCCGGAAATCGATATCTGCGCATGAGCAAGTCCATACTAACCAGCACCAGTTTCGGTTAGTCGACGTCACCACGAGAGAGTGTGGGTTCGACCTAGATATATATGGACTGAATCGTATCGGTTTGGAACAGTCAAAACTTCTGCTGGGCAGTGAAAACCTAAAAATAAATGATGGACAAAATATTTGTGCACAGCTACCTCTATCATAGACCAAATTATATAATATACGCTTTTGATCGCCCAGAAAGTCAACAAACTCAGGTCTCGACTGCGCATGCGTGTGACGTCCTTAAACCGGCTCATCTAAGCCGCTACCGTTCACACTAGTAACTTGGGCCGACTTAAGCTAGTTCGGTTCATATAAGCTACCTCGCGACGCGGTTTACATGAGGCGAACTAGTTGAGGCGAATCAGCCCTAAACCGCCTTAGCGTCGCATCCACACGGCGAATGTGAGCCGAACTAGACAAGGCGAATTAGTTGAGGCAACTTAATGCCCGTGTGTGAACACGGCTTAAGTCATATCAGGATAGCAGAAAATAAGAGAACCTCAAAACTGTCCGATGGTTTTGAGGGTTTTTTATTTTCTGTTGTCCTGATATTATTACCTTTGATGTTGCTAGGACGTTAAAACCATCGGACTATGCAGCTTTAAGCATAATGACAACAAAGCCCTTACAGTGTAGTCACAGTGTACATCACTTTGAGGTCATGACCAAATCATTGCTGTAAGCATCGCCCACGGACCTTATTCAGCAGACGATACTCGGACAGGAAACCCAAGAAGTGGCGCCAAAAATGTTTAACGGGTAATGGCGCAGTGCCGTTTTGCATTAGTGTTAAGGTAAGATTCCATATACATTACAGCCCCGTCAAACAAAGCTCGGTTAAACCAAACAATCGATTAATCCAAATCTTTTTCGGCGGCCCGGCAAAATACTACCATTTATCATATAAAAAAAAGTGGGTCCAAACTATCGGTTAATTCAAACAAAATGTTCGGGCCCCAGGCCACTTCCGGTACAGTTAAACCAAACTTTCATGTGATTATAAGGTCATCTGAGACCCCACCGACTTGTTTATATGATGAATGGTAGTATTATTGTTATAATCTACCTCACGTTAGTTTGAAATAGTTTTCTTTTTAAATGGCATTTTTTTATGTAGATATTTCAAGTGCAAATATGTCAAATTTGTTTTGGCAACCATGTCAAAACTACCATGGGCTTCAGCACAGACAGGTTCTATTAAATTTACTCAGAATTCCCTTCTGTGTGGCAACAAATGCTTAATAAGCATACCATTATCAAAGTTAGATATGTAGAATCAATTCTAGATAATTGTTTTGGTTTTGAAAAGTTGATGATTCAATGACTATGCAGCTTTCAAAATGGATATGGGTCACCACCGAGCCTGGCATTCGGCATTACTAGGATAGGGCGAGGAGCAGTGGAATGAGGAAGGTCAATTATCCATAGATAAAGTTTCCGCTGCTTAATGAACTAATGTACCCCCTCCAAGAGAAAAGGTATTTAGATATATAAAAGCGTCATAGTTGTCACAAATACCCTATAATACTAAGACGGCTCACTCAGCCTGTACTGTGTAATCAAAATGATCAAACCCACCACTTGAGCGCTGGCTGTTCTCTTGGTTAAACAGTTGCTATATTAGATGGCAATGATGATGTGTATTTGTTCATAGCAATTTCATATTGATGTGTATTCATACTTACCTATCTCATGTATAATATAATTGTATGTGTTTACATGTGAAACACCCACCAGCAGCTGGGCTGATAAAACCCACCACAAGGTCGGCACTGCAAAATTTACATTACCATGGGAGAGATAGGGAGTGAGCCGTCTTAGTATTGTAGGGTCTTTGGTTGTCATCAGGTTACCTTAATAGCTTTACGAAACCACCGTGATTAGCGTGCTCATGTGTGTTTCAAAATTATCAGGTATTTCATACGTTTTCCATTCTTTTTTTTCTTCCGTTTTTTTAATTTGGGGGTAAATATTTGTATTCATCAGAATAAATATGTCAACGTGATATAGGCCTACTAGGCTTCCCACCAAGCGCGTTTTGAATTTATTGGCTCTTTACACATGTTATAGTCACTTAATCACATTGTGACAAGTGTGTACAGATTGACGGTGCAGTAAGTGGGGATCTGCCATCGTTAATTACGGTGGTAAACAGCCGGTACCGTAATTAGCTTAAAGCTAACCTGGGTGTGTATTACGGTAATCACTTGCTATTTTATTTCCAGTGGTGAGTGGTTGGTTGGTTGGTTGGTTGGTTGTTGGAGTTTTACCTCCTGGCAACATCTAAAGTAATATCAGGACGGGTATGGACTTCTGAGAGGGCACACTCATGGTCACTTTATAGTGCTGCCCCACTGGGAAATCAGGCCGCCGGCAATATGATGCTATATCCCACTCAGTCACATTATCCCGACACTGAGCTAACCAGTCCTTGCCTCACTCCTAACTGGATCGGGCGTGGTGGCCTAATCGGTAGAGCGCAGGCCTCACGTGAGGAAGATAGGAAGTTTGGTTCACGGTCGAATCAAACCAATGACTTAAAAATTGATACTTGTTGCTTCCTACCCAGGCGCTCAGCATTATTATGATAGGGCAAGGACTGGTTGGCTCAGTGTCAGGATAATGTGACTGAGTGGGATAACAGGTCATGGTGCTGGTGGATTGGTTTCCCAACAGGGCAGCACTATAAAGTTGCCATGAGTGCACACTGTTACAAGTCGGTACCCGTCCTGAAATTACCTTAGATGTTGCCAGGACGTAAAGCTTCAACAACCAACCTAATAATGCAGAGTGCCAGGCTAGATAGGGTCTGATGTTTTTTATCGGATTTTTGGTGGTTTTATTTGTATGTAAATGAAGGGAACATTGGACCTAGAGTGGAGATTAAACCCTCACTTCTGCCATCCCTGGGCTCTAGTGACTTAAAGTTGCATAGTCCGATGGTTTTGTATTTCTGTATTTTTTCTGAGATAAATATATTGGATCGATCACTAGTATCTACTTTACATTAGTTCAAAGTTACTTTTATTTTAAATGGTAAACTTTTGAGATATTTGAGTGCAAACATGTAAAATTAGTTTTGGCAAGCTTGCCAAATCTCTGACACCATAGAATTCTGCAGTAACAGGTTCTGTTAAATTGACTCAGTATTGCCTTCTATGCAGAAACAAGTGCATCAGTATCTAAGTTAGATATGTAAAATCAAATCTAGATAATTGGTTTGGTTTTGAAAATTTGATATTTCATCGGACCATGCAGGTTTAACCCTGTGCATGTGACATATTATGTGGACATGTCAGTGCACCTCACGACACTCATCATACCCCTGGAATTGTAAGTCTCAAGCTTCGCGATTTCAAATATCCGGATAATACACTCCAAGTATACATAGACAGAGAACGTACAAATCTAGACAGAATATACAGGCACCAATGTCACTGTAGGGGTGTTTTTTGTTGTTCTTCTTTCGGGGTTTTTTCTTTTGTAAATGAAGGGGAAATTGGCTCAGTATTAAAGCTGCATACTCCGATGAAAACATAAAATTTTCAAAACAAAAACAATAATCTAGATTTGATTCTACATAGCTAACTTAGATGCTGGTGCACTTATTAAACATTTGTCGTCACATATAAGGGGATACTGAGTCAATTAATAGAACCTGTTACTGCAGAAGCCTATGGTGTTAAAGTTATGGCGAGCTTGCCAAAATTAAATTAACATGTTTCCATTTAAAATATCTCAAAAGTTAGCGATTTAAAATAAAAGTGACTTCACACTAAAGTAAGGTAGATTATAATGAACAACCTAATATGTTTATCTCAGAAAATGAGAGAAACTCAAAACCATTGGACTATGCAACTTTAATTAAACCCACACTTCTGCCGTTCCTGGGCTAGTGCCCTGACCATTAGACCACCTAAGTTCCATGATGCAATCAACCAACTCACGAATATCTATGCATGTGGAATTTAACGTTGGGAGGTCAATGCACCTTACTACCGTCGCGACAAGTATGCATTTTTTAAGTGAGGCTGGAGTTCGAACCCATGACCTGCCGCGCGGAATGTCAGCACTCAACTCATTCGGCCATCCCCGCTAGATTAAATCGTGGTACTACTAATTTAGTGGCACCCTGGCTTAATCGGTGGTGTTGGGGTGGGGGGGGGGGGGAAACAATTTATTCGTCAGAACATACTTTTTTTTCAGCGCGAGGCACTGGTCTTCCCTCTGTTTTTAGGTTTAATCTGTTTTATAGCCTGTACTCTGATCGGCAATGTTCCTCAAGTAATTGTCTTTGCGCTTCAACATTCTCACTAATTCCGAGTTTGACAGAGATCAGAATAAGGATCAAATAGATCCAGCCCCAGAGGCTCCCCTGGTCATGTGTTGTCCTCGGGCATTATGAAGCCTCGGTGTTGGAGTGGAGAGAGTTGATTCTCGACTTGTTACCAACTTTGTAAAGTCAGTCCTGCAGCTGTTGACTAGATGAATGGCAAGTCAGGCGGCCACACCCCCCCCCCCCCCCCGCGGGTGTATAGATCTACTCCACGGGCCCCTTTAAGATGATTCCTTCCTTGCACTTGAAATATCTACATAAAGTATCACTTCTAGTAAGCCTTTGGTTTGACTTAACTGTGGATCGAACCCATGACCTCCCACAAGTGAAGTGTATTTGGGGATGAGAAGCTGCTCCAGGGGTGTTTGGGCCACCACTTTGTTGTGCTCTCCCGGGATGTGGGTTGTCGCACAGACATCAACGTATTGGAGCTGTGGCCCATAAGTGGTGTAGCCACTCTCTTCAACGCCGTTTTGATCAAGTGTAGTGGAATGGCGAAGGTCCTGGGATTGCATTGTTTTATTTGTTCACCCCCACCTCCCCTTCCACCTGCAGCATACATACATTTAAGGATGATTCCTTCTTAAAGGTGCATAGTCCGATGGTTTTGAGTTTCTTCCATTTCTCAGATACATACATGAGATTGGTTATTTCCTCTTAAGGGTACATAGGCTGATGGTTTTGAGTTTCTGCCATGTTCTCAGATAAATACATGAGATCGGTCAGTATAATCTTTTTCTTTCCTTTTTTTATTTTTTTATTTTTATTTTATTTTGTTTAGTTTGAAGTAACATTTATTTTAAATAGCTAACGTTGCAGATATTTGAAGTCAAAATGTGTCAAATTAATTTTTGGCGAGCACATCAAAATTCTGACACTATGATTCTGCAGTAACACGTTCTATTAAAGTGACTTACTATTCCCTTCTATGCAGCAGCGGCTTAATAGGTTACATATGTAGAATAAAACGTAGAAAATATTTCTGTTTCGAAAATGTGATGCTGTCATCGGATTATGCAGCTTTAAGTGGAAGTCCTGAACAGCTACGAGAGGTGAGTAATATCTTCATGGACGGACCAGAAGGGATTGCCGAATGGGTTAGAGCATCCGTCACCCATACTGGTAGATCGTGGGTTCGAACCCTGGTCGAGTCAAACCAATGACTTAAAAATGGATACTTGTCGCTTCCTAGCCAGGCGCTCGGTATTATTAGGACATGGCAAGGACTGGTGTACTCAGTGTAATGATAATGTGACTGAGTGGGATACCAGGTCATGGTGCCGGCAGCCTGGTTTCCCAGTGGCACAGCACTATAAAGTTGCCATGAGTGTGCACTGTCACAAGTCGGTACCCGTCCTGATATTACCTTAGATGTTGCTAGGATGTAAAACAACAAAACAACATTTTCATGGAAGCATATTGAGATATTTTCTCTTATGAATTGATTTAAGGCAATTCAATTCTGAAGGACCTGGGGCCGTATGCAGGAGTCAGTGTTAGGGAGGCAAAACGGTGTTTGGCGGGAATTCCGGGTTAGCGGCGAAAAAATGGTATGCACGAGTCAGTGTTAGGCCTAACACCAAAGGCTTAACCGGTGTTACCTTAACCCTAAAAAATATCAGGTTTAGCGAGTTTATTAGGCCCAAATCTATTCAATGCTGTCATATTTAACAGAATTAGATACGCAATAAGTGAATTTTAATTAACCCTAAATTCGAACCTTTAAGGCTACCGCCGCATTGGCGGCGATATTATAGTTATATTTTCGAATCGACGAACGTAAAGTAAACAAATCGCCGCCGCCGCCGTTCCATACTGGCGGCGGCGGCGATTTGTTTACTTTACGTTCGTCGATTCGAAAATATAACTATTAATATCGCCGCCAATGCGGCGGTAGCCTTAAGGAGGGTTCGAATTTAGGGTTAATTTGAATAAATTTCACTTATTGCGTACTAATTCCGTTAAATATGATAGCATTTGATATATTTAAGCCTATTATATGGGTACAGACACAGAGGGATTTCCCAAATCTATAAATAAATTCACGTTTAGCTATAATGAAAGTGTTACAGGCTCCTGCATACGACTTGACACAGTTCCCGATTTCAGTGATAGCTAAACGGTAACAGGCTCTAACACCAAAACCCGCTAACACTGACTCCTGCATACGGCCCCTGGTCCTTGTATGATGGCACGAACAAAGCACTAATCTCTAATAAATAGTCAGATGGAAGTAGTTCCAGTCACATTGATTGAGGCTTTGTATCGTATAAAGTTTCGGTACAGCTTATAGTTGTAAACTTATAGCCAACAAGTACCGTTATTTATGTGTGTATCATGTGTATATATTATTATATATGTGTATACCCTATGTGTGTATGCATGTATGCGTGTATGTATGTATGCATGCATGTATGTATATGTATGTACATGTATGTATATATGCATGTATGCAACTATGCGTGTATGCATGTACATGTATGTATATATGCAGCTATGTATGTATGTATGTATGTATGTATGTATGTATGCATGTCAGGGTCGTAGCTAGTAATTTCTGTTTGTGGTGTGGCAGATGTTTTTTTGGAATTGACGCATGCCGAAGGTGCGAGTCACAAGCGGTTCTGGGGTCTAACATTTTGAAATCTAGAGGCTCTAACGTGCCATGTCCGGCCATTTCAGGGAAATTACTTGTCTCTCACTAGCTTAGTAGCTAGGGCCATGTATCATGTGTATGTATGTATGTATGTATGTATGTATGTATGTATGTATGTATGTATGTGTGTATGTATGTATGCATGCATGCAAATGCATGTATGTATGTATATGTGTATGTATGTATGTATGTATGTGTGTATTAAAGCTAATTGATTAAACCGGCAAACCCCGATTCGGGCAATTCCAGAATGGTATAACCCTCACTATATTATACACCTGTATGGTCACACGAACATAGTGGTTATATATGGCAAGAAAACAAAGTCAGTTGTTATTGGTAGTATAGAAAGTAGCAACAACAGTGTTGTTGGATAGGTGAGTAGGCCTATATCCACATCCGTTGTAGTCCACTGACACAATCAGTCAGCTGCGGTCTGACTTGCTACAGGCCCAGTGACTGGAGGCAGACCAGCCCCGCCGTGTGATAAGATGAAGCCGAATGGGGCAAAACACACACGAAGTAACTAGCGTATACAACAGCTATTAATCCACCTAGGGCCTATGTAGGCCTAGGCTTATCTGAATCAACACACGGCAGTAAATGCAGCATCCGCTGTCAGAGTGACCCGTGGTGTGCACGTCGAGTGACATGACAACAAAACTCAGGAATGACACATACATAGGCCTTCATAGGCTCGCTATAGATCTACACACATGAATACACACACAAACTGCTAAAAGAACTGACGCGCTTAAAGTTGCCGGGAGGCCGCGGCGGGGGGTGCCCGGCGCACCGCAGGCGTCGCCGGGATGTCGGCCGGCGTGTCGGGGAGAAGCAGCGCCCCCCGACGCGAGACCGACCCCGCCCCCCACCTGCATCATCACCCGCGTCAAACTCACCTGGCTGGTCGCCGAATCCTCCCCCCAGCACCACGGAGAGTACGACCAGTGGTAAACGCCAGCTTATATCCATCGTTTCCGCGTATATTTGTGTTGTGGCGCTGGGATTTTTTTTGTGGGGATGGGGGTGGAACCCCTCGTTAGCTCACTCAGACACTCGTCGCCGTGTCCTGTGTCGGCCGCACTGGGCGCCACACACGCGAGGGAAGTGCAGGGTCTGCGCTTTGGTTACTCCATGGAAAACCAGGGGGCGCGACGGGCCGGTCTCGTCGTGGCGACATCTGGTGGGTGTGAATTGGAACCTGCAGACGGTGGCGCCGTCTGGTTTTAGTGGATATAGCACTGATCAAACCCCCGGCTACCGATTTGATCACTGCGTCCATTTTTGAGTCATTGTGTCTTTTAATCATGCGACTGAGTTGGATATGATTGCTGCTATGAATACGCCCTATCATAAGTTAGTTCTAGTGGTTTTTTGTTTGTTTTGAATGTGGTTTAATTGTATGGATGTAATTTTCCATATATGCTTCGCTGCTATTTGTTCCACCCCTGTCTCAGGTCCTCTTCCAAAGTTTGATTCACCGGTGTGGCGGTTTCAGCTCGTTCCCGTGCTCAGCCGTGTCCCATTGCTTCTGCGCATGCGCGGATTTCGCATCAACTCGGGTCACCCGAGCCACTTATTGGCGCATGCGCACATCCTACAAACTCGGGTCGAATAATCGAATACGCTCAGGTGGACAATTTTTTCTTTTTTGTTTAATAACTGATAAAAGTACAGCAAAATAGGATTTAAAGTATTTTATGATGGCCTAGTTTAGCTATATTTCCATTTCATTAATCTAAGTTATTCTTTTTTTGCACACGGCACGTGTAATTGTCGACTCCACTCGCCGTGTTCTAGTTGAAATTCGGATGACCCGAGTCGCCCGGGTCGTGTTAATCGATTACGGCCATGTTTATTAGATTCTGACGCATGCGCAGAAGCGAGGGACACGGCTGAGCACGGGAACGAGCTGAAACCGCCACACCGGATGGCAAAGTGGGGATTCCGTCTGGTGCTCGTGCAGGAAGGAGGTCGTGGGATCAATAAACCAGCTCAATCAAGTCAAATACTTACATTTTTTTGTTAATGGGACCATTTTTCAAACAGAATTATTTTGATTGGAAAAACACTGTATTTTTAATTTTTTGGGGTACATTAGTTGTTTAAGCAGGGTACATTTCAGTCGCAGGCGATTGGTCTTCCTCATTCCACTGCTCCTTGCCCTATCCTAATAATGCCGAGTGCCTGGCTAGGAAGCGACAAGTATCAATTTTTAAGTCATTGGTTTGACTCGACCAGGATTCGACCCCACGACCCACCACACGGGAGATGGACGCTCTAACTCATTAGGCCATCCCGTCTGTTATTCTGACATCAGATATTACACAAAATGCTGGTGCAGTATCTATAAGAGATAGAAATGATCTTTGACAAAGGCAAAGTGGAAACAGGATTAGATTGACTGCTATATGCTTAAAATAAGATGTTAGGCATCTAATCGTGTAGATGAAAGTAACCTGAGCATCAATCAGGCCTCCAGTTTACACCCCTGTATTGTATTGCCACCAGGGGTCGTCAGTTATTACCTATATTTAAGGATGACAGTCCACCTGACAAGAAGTGCGGACCGGAAGGAGTAGCCTAATCGGTAGAACGCAGGCTTCCTGTGCGGAAGGTCGGGAGTTCGAAATCCAGCCAAGTCAAACCAATGTGTTATCAAATTGATACTTGTCGCTACCTAGACTGGCACTCGCATTAACAGGATAGGACAAGGATAATGTGACTGTGTGGGATATTGGGTCATGGTGCTGACAGCCTGGTTTCCCAGTGGGAGAGCACTATAAAGTTGCCATGAGTGCGCACTGTAACACATCTTGATATTACCTTAGATTGGTGATTGCTTAACTGATATGACATTAGATGTTGCTAGGACGTAAACCAACAAACAAACAAAAAGTAAGGAAAGCTAATTTTCAGTGATTCTATGCTAAGCCTACAAAATGTTGTCAGGTTTTTATCTCCAACGAAATCAGCAAATATCGTGAGATTTTTCATCCTTAAAGGGACCAGATATAGGCCGCTGAGACACTACCCATACTCCGACAAATGCTCTCCAAGCATACGTTTGCCAGTTTTCAGTTTATGCAACTACATATATGTGGGGGCAGAGTGCTGACATTGGTTGCTTCTGTTGTGTTTTATTTAGTCCAGCAGGACTGACACTTTTAGACAACCATATAAAGAATTATTTTTTTTAGAAATTGCAATATAAAATGATGAGTATAAAGTTTAAATGTTTATTTATCATAACCAGCTACTTTTTAGAATAATTGATTAAATCATGTAGATTAATAGACTTTAAAAGTTGAATTGAGAGCTTTCTGTGGCTGCCATCTTGGTGGTTGCCATGGCTTCCCTTGTGTGTGGGGAAACCCTCTAGGCCATGTGATGAGGGAATCCCACCTATGATGTCATTCATACATCACAGACCTCAACTCTCCTCTGACATGTTCAGTGGCATGAACTGAACAAACTAAGCAAAGGTATTTTTGAAGAGCTTTTGATGGATTCGTTTGTATCTGGGTGAGGTATAACCAGCGACTTTAATCTATAGTTGTGATTGGACCGCATAAGCAGCAGCAGCTCGTGACTACCCTCCTATACAGTCAACATGACGGCGTTGAACCAGACTCTGAGCTTCTACAATATACTTTATTATATACAAAAGATGGTACACAAACTAAGGCTCACTACAATGGTTTTCGAGGGACGAGGATGTTGGCTACGACACAAGTTCCCTGGGTGGTGGAGGCGGGCGTGGGGTGAGTGAAGACATTTTGCTCCATCCACCCCGCACCCCTATCCCTCCCGCACACAGAATACTAGCCCCCACCTACCGACAGGTGCTGGAAGTAGAAGGCGGTTAGCCATGCATCCCGACAAGGCAGTCTCACACAACGCCCAGACTGGAATGGGTGTCTTACCTACTTATTCCACGGGGGTGTACCTCTGCAATAACAAGTAGCGCTCTTCTTTTTCTTTTTAAAAATTTATTTATTTGTTGTCGCATTATTCTACAGTAATACAATAAGTTATTAACTAAAGTGCAATGAATGGAAGAAATTTACCTATACACGATACCAGTTTAATTAGGACTTAAAATTATCTTTTTTTTATCTCAAGAATACTTTCTGGTAGCCTTAGCAATTTTATTTGTTTTCATGATTAAAGTGAGAAGATTATTAATTGGTCACTGAAAGGAATCGAGTATGTTGTGAGATACATGGTTGGTGTGACTGTGAAGCTCTTATGTGGCTACCAGAGGAGGCAGTGATGTTGTTGGCGTCTACCCAGTCACCACATGCAATCACAAGATGGTCAGGAAGACAGGGCCGTCAGCCAGAACCTTTCAAACTGATGGATTCCTCCACGGAGACCCCACACTCACTCCATCATAACAACAAAAACCTGGCACTCAAAAGCCTCCTACACCCCCCCCCCCACGCCCATACACACACTTTTTGTTTGCACAGTCTAGCCATTATTTATAGAAAAGGAGACGTTTTAGAACGTACCTTTAAAATAGGGTTAAAAAAAAAAAAGCCCCCAAAAAACAACACATGACAATATCAAACATGAAAGATTAAGGTATAGTACTTACAAATCTCTGTTATACAAATTATTACAATCGGTTATGCTGCAATAATGATCTCAAAGTGACGATGACATTATATAATGCATAGTACATCTACATTGTCAATAAATTACCTGGGAATGACTGATTCGCAATATCTACAAAAGAAGGCACCTTCCCTTCAGCACAAAAAACACACAAAAACACAAACACCCAACCCCCAAGACGAAGCGGGGGGGCAGGGGTTCTGGGAACACACCTTGGGCGGCCCTTCCATGCGATGCGGACCGGCACTTCCCTGCAGGAAGGGGCCGGTCCCTCCGTGCTGGCAGGGTCCAGTCCCACTGTAGTGGAATGGACCGGTCCCTCCATTGTGGAAGGGCCCGGCCCTTCCTTTGTGGAAGGGTTCGGTCCCTACATTTTGGAAGGGTTTGGTCCCTCCAGTGTGGAAGGGTTTGGTCCTTCCAGTGTGGAAGGGTTTGGTCCCTCCATTTTGGAAGGGTCCGAACCCCCCATTGTGGAATGGTCCGGTCCCTCAACTAGTGAATGGTCCGGTCCCTACACACGATGGAAGGGTCCCGTCCCTCCATTGTGGAAGGGGCCTGTCCCCCTATTGTGGAAGGGGCCAGTCCCTCCGTTGTTGAAGGGTCCAGTCCTTCCATTATGGAAGGGTCTGGTCCCTCCATGATGGAAGGGTCCCGTCCCTCCATTGTGTAAGGGACCAGTCCCTCTATTGCGAAGGGTCCAGTCCTTCCATTGTGGAAGGGTCCCATCCCTCCATTATGGAAGGGTCCCGTCCCTCCATTATGGAAGGGTCCCATCCCTCCATTGTGGAAGGGACCGGTCCCTCTATTGGGAAGGGTCCAGTCCCTCCATTATGGAAGGGTCCAGTCCCTCCATTGTGGAAGGATCTGGTGCCTCCATTGTGGAAGGGTCTGGTCCTTCCATTGTGGAATTGTCCGGTCCCTCCATTGTGGAAGGGTTCGGTCCATCCATGGCAGAACGGTCCGGTCCCTCCGTGCCCTCCCAATGGGTGGGATCTGGCGTCGTCTTCCCTGGGGATCAGGTCCAACTGTGCCAAGGGGATCCATTACCTCCCTATGTGGGGGATCTGGCGCCTCCCTCCCGGGGGATCAGGTCCCTCCGTGCCAGGGGGACCGATCAGCTCCCTGCTGGCAGTCCGGCAGCAGGACGCAGGCAGCACACCCACAGGTGAAAGTCAAAGGGAACACAGGACTTAGTTACACATGCGCGTTGGAGACTGGCAGAACGAGTGAAGAACAAAGGGACTATGAGACATAGGGAGGCACAAGATGACGTAGGGATGTTTGATGGTACATCTATAAATGTACACAGACCCGACACGCGCAAGCACACTACCAAGTCGTGATCGAGGAAAGGACACTAAGCACTTCTCATTATCAGACAAAGTCAGCCGCTGCTATGGCTACAATAAATATATAGATATATAAAAAATGTTTACAAAAAAAAGGCACGCACAAAATTGCTACTGAAAAACCTTTGTTCGCTTTGATTGATAATTTCACAAATCGTCAAATATTACCCGAGTTATTTCATGAGCTATTATTTTCTAGCCTCATGAGATGACATTTTAGTGGCTCTAGTGAAATTTTCTAATGTCTTGCAAGATGTTATTCTGTCTCATGCATCTCATGCAATGTGCTAATATCTTGTGAGATAATGTCTCATGAGATAGTAGTCTAGTGTCTCACAAGATAACATTCTATGATCTCACAAGATTTTCTAGTGCCCAATAAGTTATAATGTTCAGTGTCTTATGAGGTAGTAGTCTAGTGCCTTTGGAGACAAGTCTAGTATCTCACGAAATGGCTTCTAGTGTCTAATGAGATGTTTTAATGTGTCATACTATATGTTCTAGTGTCTCATGAGATAATGCTGTAGTGTCTCATGAGATAATGATCTAGTATATCGTGAGATAATACTGTAGTATCTGCCAAAGATAACACTTACTTATCTTGTGAAATAATGCTTTCAATCTCATCAGATAATACAATGTCGCCTCATGAGAAAAAAATACTCGAAATAAATCTCACCAGATAATCATTACAGGTGTTGGCACTCAATTCAATTACAAGTGTTGGCAATTAATTAGAAACATAAGCGCTTCCTATATAGTCATTATCAAGTCGCAAAAATAGTCAAATGGATACTCCCCGAATATGCGTATCTTTTCAGAGAGAAAAACACGCCAAGTCTTATGAATGTGGATTCTAGCACGACTTTACAGGGCTCGTTAACTCGATGCCTATGTAAGTTCCATAGCAAAAGGCATCGCTCGACACGCGATTGAAAATGCACTATAATCAGTTCGCAATGACATCACACATGGGGAGATAAGTCAAAACTCCCCAACGCTGACTCCTCACCATCCAAGTTAGAAGGACATGCAAAGCTTTTTGCTAGTCTGGTTCCTGTACCGGGCTTGCAGAGAATGGGTCTGATTTGACAGTCATTTTAGAAGGCGTTCGCTGGTAAACGATATAGGCAAAATTGACCATTTTGCGGGGCGGGAGAATCGGGTTCTTATGAATACTGTTGTCATTGTGCTTGAATATGATAAATACCATGTTTTTTCGCTCAAAAATTCAGTTTTTCATGTGTACCAATGAAGAACTACAACTAAGGCATTTGCGTGTATTCAGGGTTTGCCTCCATCTGGTAGTTTGAACTAACACCAAGTCATTAGCTCCAACTCCTGGTGCTGCCACCTAGTGGCTCAAATCACGCCAGTTACCAGCCTTTTGATGTGTTAAAAAGGTAGTTCCAAAATGAAGGTAAAAATACTCAACCCATTAATTAACAAGCCAAGTCTGAGAATGAGACTACACTAAAGCCAGACAGCACACTGAACTCCCATAATGCACCTGTGACATGGAGATAAAGCTGCGCAGTGATGGATGCAGACGGGGAGCTTCAGTGTGAGGCGCTTGGCACCATTAGTGCCACATTGGTACAGGCACCAGCGACAGCAGTTGAGTAAATGTATACCACCACAACAAAGATATCAACTAGACTCTCGACCAGCACAATTATATAAATAATACTCTATCATCCAAGCTCATTGCATAATTTAGTCAGGGTTCAAGAGTTTGTCCTCATCGTTACTTTTGCAATCAGTTTTCAACCTAGGTCCAGCTATCGCGGAGGTGCAGTCGGACCGTGCATATAAAATACATATGGTACCATTTCATGTCGCTAGAGGGAAACACGTGTTTGGTAAACAAAGAGAGGAATCCTCAAGGATCCAGCAATTCTCACCTCCTTCGCTAGTCTCATCAGTCAGGAGAAAAGCCGATAAATACTGTGAGGTCATATTTAATCATACGCTACATATCACGTTCAATGATTGACTGACCGTATGCACCAAATCTCTTCTACGAAATGTACCTCTGGAACCAATTGTCCGTTGTCACGTGGGTGGGATGATGGGGTTGGTTATTTAACAAATCTAGTACAGCAACACATGTGGGAACACAAGTTGAGTTGTTTGAATAATTCAATAGGTTACTCTAAACCCAGACTCAATACATACAAACAATATTAAAATATAACTTCGTGACGTAGTATTTGAACTTGGAAGAAGCCACTGGTAGTAGTAACAAATGGCTTAGACACTTAGACCAATTAAATCACCAGGTCTATATAGTTGCACCTAAATGCTAGGGGTGTCACATCTCTACGATTTGGAATATACATAAACATATATATTATATATATATTTATCATACCAGAGCATGCACTGGCTTGCTGCCAGTTTCAGACGTTCTTGTGTATATGGTTTATATCTGAATGCACTCCTATGTTGTAATCGATACGACAATGGACACACAAAACAACAGTGACAATGGACAGGCCTACCAGCAGCGCACACCAGGTCATCCTTTCCAAGCGTCCTTTCGCACCCTCCCCAATAGTTCGCAACTACGAGGCTGAGCATACGCAAACAAACAAACAAAAACACCCAGCGTATATGGATGCAGTCACTTACCTCAGGTGAGGTAACGCTAACCATTGCATGTCTACTAACAAAACTGAAAGAAATTGTGCAACTGAAATATGTGGGTCAAGGGCAAAGTCCTGGTGCAGGGTAAGGGCGGGAGAGATTTATGCACACAATAGGAATTGCGCCTTACAACAGACAGCTAACAAGACATACGTTTGTACACAAGACATGGACAACAAACAGCAAAGCGGTTTATGTACGACATGGGATGCAGCCAACCTGGTAGCATCCGAATCAGCATCTTTACAATATGTTACATGCATTATTAGTCTGGCAACACAATGCAAACTTTGACCTGGGTAAGCTGCGTTGCACTCTAATCATGATTAGCTTTAATTTCAAATGGCATATTTTGTCCCTAGTACTTTGCAAGCTAACAACTGGGAGGAAACTACCTTTTTCTGATGGATTTACATTCTAGTAAAAAAAATATACAATTCATCCACATTTGACGCTTCATCACCTTTTAATATCAATTTGGGAGTTCCATCGATATCATCTAATCATATACCTTTAAGCACATTTAAAGAGCCAGTTGTTCTTTAAATAATCTGTACAATCCGACACAATATGCATACACACGCATATCATTTTAATTACAAGTTCTACCTAGCTCATTAATATTTCCATTTGATCCACTTACTACATTTGATCCACAGCGTGTCTGTATACAAATCTTGAAAAAATAGAACTAACTCTTTAAACAAAACTGAGAACACAAATCACCGAGTTTTTTTTACAGGATTAATAAAGACCTAATAACCAGGCGAACTAGCAAAAGAAAGCTGGAAAGATAGTCGGAGGGTTTAGAATGTACATCAAGAAACCCAATTTATGATGCAGTTGCCAAGGTCGGCCACTGTCAACGAATCAATCAAATGAATTATCCCCCGACTCAAACTTACACAAAAGTTATGTAAAACCTCATGATTTGCAACTAGCGCCAAAGCAGAACACTGTGGTGGCTGCCTGAGGCTGTGGAAGGAAGCCGAGAGGGGGCGGTGTGTGTAGCCGTGTCTGCCTCCCCCTGGTGATCGGCATTTCTGCAGATACATCCACCCCCCTCACCCCCCCCCCCCAAACTAACTTCGATTCTTCCACCCGCCGTAAAGACACGCACAGGAGGGAAGGGGGGGGGGGGGGGAGGAAGGAAGGGGGGAGCGCCCAGAAAAATCTGGTCAGAGGAGGGACGCTTGGGTGCTTGGGGCTAGCGCCCGCCTCCAGCTGCTTGATTCTGCTGCAGCTGCCCCTACATCTGCATCCGCTTCCAGTGCTACTGTTACTGCTGCAGCTGCCCCTACTTCCACCTCCGCTTCTGCTGCAGCTTCCTCTACTTCCGGTTCTGCGTTTCAGCTGCCTCTGCTTCTGGTACTGCTTCTGTTGCAGATGCCTCTGCTTCCGGTTCTGCTTCCACTTCCACTTCCGCTTTTGCTGCCTCTATCTACTTCCGGTTCTGCTTCCACTTCCGTTGCAGATGCCTCTGCTTCCGCTTCCACTTCCGCTGCCTCTACTTCCTGTTCTGCTTCCACTTCCGCTTCCCCTGCAGTTGCCTCTACTTCTGCTTCAGCTGCTGCTTGGTATTTCCACTGCCGGTTTCATTGTTTCGGCTGGTGCTGCTGGTGCTACTTGGGAGGCTTCATATTGGGGGGCAGTGTGGACGACTTGGTGGGTCTGAGGGCGGCTTGCGGCGGCAGGTTGAAGCTGGCATACTGCTTACTGCCCCGGTGGGGGACCGATCTGCAACACCAGATACATACAGGTCTCAAAAGGGCGCCCAGCGCTCCACACAACACAACACACCACACCCAACTGCACCGCACCTAGCCACACACACAACAGAACATGCTTCTTTTCTACACAAAGAACGAGATAGAAAGAGACACAGAGAGCATCACTGTAAAAGGTAAAGCACAGATCAGAAACACAATGCAACTCAATGTGAATAGGAATAGCGAGACCAACAACAAAACACACACACAAGAACACAAGAAGTTATCAGATCAGGACAGCAACCGCTCGCTTGTACACATGCATCTGAAAATCTTAATGAAAGAAGGCCATCAACAGAATACGGACAGCCTTGTCGCCATGTTGGCAGATGACATTGCCATGGCGGTTTGGTTGTCTCGTGGTATTAGCAGTGGATAAGAATGGGTGAGCGGGTAACTTGGTGTGTGATCAGTGTAACTTGGCTGCTGACCCTACGCATGTCACTGGCCTGGGGCTGCCACAGTTCACATGGTTACAGACAGGTAGGTATGTTGTACAGCAAATGCTTCCCTTGTTAACATAGTCATTCCAACTGGACACAAATACATGTCAGTGGCCGCACACTGAGGAGGAGGATATCAAATCAGGGATGATAGTGGTTTCAGGCAAAAAAGAGCGCAATTCAAGCCGAGATTATTACCCCGACGGCAAATTTCCATCCTTGAGGCTAGCTACCATACCCCCATCATATATCAAAAATGCCGCCAGGCTGTGAAAAAACCTGGGAATCCGCCTTAAGACGGAGAAATATCCCTGCAAATGCAAAGCTTATTTAGGGTATGGCGCTCGAAAGTGGGAGTTAAAATAACAGGTTCTAACTGCTGTCACCATTTATTTTCAAACCACAATCACATCAATTTACCAGTGAATACTGAGAAACGAATGAGAAGAAAATGTAATCTTTACACACATTGCCATCTATTAATAGACCTTATTCCTGTGAACAAACTGAAACTGCTCCACAACCCTAAACCCCCGTTGTTAGAACATGGTATATAGATATAAGATCTTTTCCATTGGATGGCACCACTATATAATCACTGAATCAGTTTCCAAGTGGGTTGGTTCTCAACTCATTTGGCCATCCAGTCCGACTATAATGATGAATATTTTGTTTGATTGTTGGAGTTTTATGTTCTGGAAACATCTAAGGTCATATCAGGACGGGTACAGACTTGTGACAGTGTGCGCTCATGGCGACTTTATAGTTGCCCCACTAGGAAATCAGGCCGCAGGCACCATGACCTGATGCCTCAGTCACATTATCCTGACACTGAGCTAACCAGTCCTTGCCCTATCCTATTAATGCCGAGCGCCAGGCTAACAAGCAACAAGGATAAATTTGATAAGTCATTGGTTTGACTCGACCGGGAACCGAACTCCCGACCTTCATTACGTGAGGCCCGCGCTCTACTGATTCGAATAAATGTGATGTCAGTAGCCATTCATGACATGTGATTGTGTTGGTTTTACAATATAATTATCCATGCTTCCACTATCACTGCTCCATATGGAGTTCTTAAGAGTGCTGCACATTATCAGTGTCACTACATCAGGACAGAGACACCGCCATATCATACTGCAGCTGAGGGACGGAGTGAAGTAATGAGGGACTGAGCGAGTGAGTGATTGGAGTTTTACATCTTAGCAACATCTCAGGTCACAACAGGACGGTAAAGATTTTATATACACTCGAGTCCCACTGAGATACCATGCTGCAAACAATATGCCATAATATCCCATTCAGTCACATTATCCGGCACTCATCCTAATAATGCCAAGGATCAGGCACCACTCTTTTCTCTATCCTAATAATGCCAAGGATCAGGCACCACTCTTTTCTCTATCCTAATAATGCCAAGGAACAGGCAAAGTAGTAAGAGGCATCAATTTTGTAAGTCTATGGTTTTGCCCCGGAACGGGATCGAACCCACGACCTGTTGCACTGGAAGTGGATGCAGTATCCCACGGCAGATTTGGGCACATCCCCCACCACCTTCCTTGAAAAAAAAATGAATTCTTGTGACTATATGGAAAGTGGGCCCCCCCCCCTTCTCTAGATATGCCATGAGAGAAACAATCAAATCGAATCCAGACCAAGCACGCCATCCCATCTAACTGATACACCATGGACTCTTCTCACTTTCCCAACTATACACATCCACAAACTCAACTCTAAAGTGCATCAAAGATGTCAGCAATGAAGGCCATATTCATGGCAAGGAAGGAGAGTACATTTCAAACGTCAACAGTTCCAAACCAATCATCTTTTTTTTTATACACTTTCAATAAATATATGTTGACATCTTGAAATAACATTTAATTATTTTGATTTTTTTTTGGTTTAATTACAAAGAAACAATTGTACATTTTGTGTCAAGGGAGATGAGTAACTTGATTACTTGATTTGTTAAAATATATTTTCATTGAATTATTTAGAAGGCAACACATGTATGTCTAGATGCTCGACATTATCATAAAGCCACTACATGCCGGTTTTTTTTTGTTTCCAGGCTACATATAATAGATATCCAACTAATTACTCAAATTAAAACACGCCTCGCCTTCGGCAAATCCTAAACAAATTCAAGTTTATGTTTTAAACGTGACTTAGCAGTGAATCGGGCATAATAATCTAAAGGCATACAGAGATGTTTTGCTTCATTGTAAATATTAGTTGCTCGGTAGTTTTCCTAATTTTATTTCATATATACAGATGAGTAGTGCTACAGAAGTAGACGAGTTAATGTTGAAATGAGTAGACATTAATTTATCTACAAATCCTTTGTTTAAATTCTGTTAATTCCGTGACAAACAAAGCGATGGAAAACATAAGCCTCATGAGGATCAATTATTTTCAAGATTTGATTTGAACAAAATAAAATAATGTTAGAGTAGTACATGCTATGAGTAAACTTTTTTTTAAATGAAAATAGATTAGCAGGTTATATAATCCGCCATTATTGAATAAGTAACATGCAACATCGTTTACAACATGAACCTATATATCACAATCAAACCCTATTCACTACAACTTAACACGACCAGACCATGTATGCTTAATCCAATAATCTCATTTAAACACTAGTTAACGCTACCAGTTATGCCTCTTAGCACATTAAAAAAAAAGTAATCAATATTTAAATAGAATTTAAATCGGCTAAGGTATGGAGGTTTGATCTTGGTGCGAAAGAGAAATTAAGACTAAGCCTTATTTTATTTGACTGCGGTCGGCGACAGTGGGGGTTTTATTTATATGGGGAGGGGTTGGTTCATTGTCAATAATAGAAACACATAGGAATGGATGGGTAGGGAGGGTGGGTGGGTGTGGGGCTGGGGTGGGGGGGTAGCGGTAGTCCCGCCTTACCTGTTTGTACTGGGAGCGCCCAGAGAGGGAGCGAGCGGGAGACGCACTGAAAGAAAGCAACAGCACAGCTTGGTTCAGCTGGATACAACGTCACAGTCGGCGGTGGCAGGGGTGGTGGAGGTGGAGGTAGTGGTGAGTGGTGGTGAGTGGTGAGTGGTGAGTGGTGGAGGCGGTGAGTGGTGAGTGGTGGTGGTGAGTGGTGGTGGTTGTGGTGAGTGGAGGTGAGTGGTGGTGGTGGTGGTTGTGGTGGTTGTGGTGGTGGTTGTGGTGGTGGTTGTGGTTGTGGTGGTTGTGGTGGCGGAGGTGGTGGTAGTGGAGATGGTTGGTTGTTGGAGTTTGACGTCCTGGCAACATTTAGGGTCATATCAGGGCGGGGTGGAGATGGAGATGGTGGTGGTGGTGGAGGCGGTGGTGGTGGAGGCAGTGGTGGTGCTGAAGGTGGTAGTGGTGGTGGATGATGGTGGTGGTGGTGGCTGCTATGGTGGTGGCTGCTATGGTGGTGGATGTGGTGGTGGTGGTGGTACTGAAGGTGGTAGTGGTGGTGGTGATGGTGCTGATGGTGGTAGTGGTGGAGGTAGTGGTGGTGGTGGTGGTGGTAGTGGTGGTGGTAGTGGTAGTGGTGGTGGTAGTGGTGGTGATGGTGGTAGTGGTGGTGGTGATGGTGCTGATGGTGGTAGTGGTGGCTATGGTGGATGTGGTGGTGGTGGCTATGGTGGTAGTGGTAGTGGTGGAGGTGGTGGTAGTGGTGGCGGTGGTAGTGGTGGTGGTAGTGATGGTGGTAGTGGTGGTGATGGTGGTAGTGGTGGTGGTGGTGGTGGTGATGGTGGTGGTAGTGGTGGTGGTGGTAGTGGTGGTGGTGGTGGTGGTGGTGGTAGTGGTGGTGGTAGTGGTGGTGGTAGTGGTGGTAGTGGTAGTAGTGGTGGTGGTGGTAGTAGTGATAGTGGTGGTGGTAGTGGTGGTGGTAGTGGTAGTAGTGGTGGTGGTGGTAGTAGTGGTGGTGGTAGTGATGGTGGTAGTGGTGGTGCTAGTGGTGGTGGTAGTGGTGGTGGTAGTGGTGGTAGTAGTGGTGGTGGTGGTAGTAGTGGTGGTGGTAGTGGTGGTGGTAGTAGTGGTGGTGGTGGTAGTGGTGGTGGTAGTGGTGGAGGTGGAAACATAACACACACTACAGATGCACTTGGCCGCCAGGCACACACCCAACCCTGGGTCCAGAACGTGCGAACGAGGCGACCTCTTGTGACCGGGTGACACATAAGCAATAACCATGGGTGACTGACTCGCTTAGCTAGCAAATGTACATTCAATTTCAAGACTGCTGTCGGTGGAGAGAGAAATGAGACACAAGATGCGATGCAAACCACACTAGCTGTTTCATGTGGGACTGACTGCCTTCAAAAACATAACCGACTGCGCCTCTGTTGCCAACCGTGCGTTATTTGCTGGCTAGGCCTCTGTTGCCAGCCATGCTTCTTTTGCTAGCTGGACCGTTGTTGCCAGCCACGCTTCTTTTTCTGGCTGGGCCTCTGTTGCCAGCTGCTTCTTTTGCATGCTGGGCCTGTTGCCAGCCACTTCTTTTGCCGGCTTGGCCTTTGTTGCCAGCTACTTCTTTTGCCGGCTTGGCCTTTGTTGCCAGCTGCTTCTTTTGCTGGCTGGGCCTTTATTGACAGCAACCTCGTTTGCTGGCTAGGCCTTTGTTGCCAGCCACTTCTTTTGTGGCTGGGCCTCTGTTGCCAGCTGCTTCTTTTGCCAGCTGGGCCTCTGTTGCCAATTGCTTCTTTTGCTGACTGGGCCTCCATTGCCCGCCAGGTTCCCTGATGCAGCTGCTGGCATACCAGGGATACACCTACTCCAAAACTGCTTGTCCGGCCACACGCATCTTAATAATCTAATAGTGAAAGTAGGAAAGCCGGTTTGTACCTTCGGGGGGGAAAGAGAACACAAGTTGAGAGCACAGCTTTGACACGACCTGGTAGAGATAAGTCCAAGTGCCAGCTTAATGAGTAATACTAACAGATGGAGGCCTTAAACTCTGCCGCCATGTCGGAAAGCTGTTCGTGCAGGCCTAAGCGCCATCTGAGGAGCCGAGCTGAACTCCCCCCCCCCCTCCCCTCTCAACCCTCACACCAGCCGCACCGGCATCAGGTCTGAGGGATGCTTACTGTTATTAGTACAGAGCTAGGACCTTCACAAACAGCTGGACCACATCGTGTTTCTACTGCCCCTTTGTTTGTTAATTGGGCCACCATTCAAACCCCACTCAGTAACCTAGGACATGTTTCATTAATTTTAATATGTACAGTAAATCCTCTCTAACCGACCACTCCACAGATTGACCAATCCCGTATATTGATTACTATATTTGGGTGCAAACAATCGCCCATACAGTACCATTGTAGCAATAAAAAAAACTCCCTAAACCAACCACGTCCCTAAATGGACCATTTAAAGTCGGTCTCATGGTCGGTCCATTTAGAGAGGTTTTACTGCATATATATATACGTTACATAATCAAACCCACAAACCTCCACAACCTCGTTTGTTAATTAATTAAGATATCCCCTAGGCACCACCTGGTAGAGGGTTGAATGTTATGAAGACGTGTCCCTGATTATTAAGAGCAACCGTGTTAAAAGACCAACGAACATCCCAGAAGAAGATTGGCAGCCCGTGCGCGCTGTTTGCATAGATTCCATGGCCCATTCCTGACTAGGCTTAGCAGAGGGGTGGCCCAGAGCCTACTGTACCTTAACAGTAATAAACGGGAGTTACAACAGTGTCGGGAGTGGTGGGCATTGATGAGGCGGAGGAGGACCGCCCCCGACTTCGCTTTCGCAACCTGAAATGGTACACAGGCATGGTTCGTACAAAACATGGGATGCACGGTCATGCACCGGACATTCACCACAGTCCACGACAATGGGTTTGTTTTTGGAGGGGAGTCCTTTTTTTTTTCTTAAAAAAAAAAAAAAGTTCCTCAAATGTTCTGTGTAAAGGTTCTGTGTAAAGGTGGTTTAACATTTTTTTTTTACCACAGCACATGCTTTTTCCATTGACATTAGTTTTTTTCCCAAATATATATCAAATTTATTTTTAATTCATCGTAGCCCATGTCGTTGTTTTTTCCACCTTTCAAATGTTCACGTAATTTCAGTTTTGTTAGCAGCATGTAAAGTTAATGTTATTTTAAATTTTATATATATTTGAAAACCTGTGAGTTGGGACAAAGAAACTGATCTCTGTACTAAAGCTTCCTAAACACAACCCATGAATCTGATGGAGATTTCGGACCAGAAACTAATCTATCTACTAATGCTACCCCCAACACAACCCATGGATCTGATAGTGAGCTGAGACAAGAAGTCCCGCAGTATAAATGCTACCTTATCAACATCTATAAATCTGAGAGTGAGTTCGGACAAGAAACTCACCATCTATAATTCTAAAATATTTCTAGATTCTGAAACTTTACGAAAAATAACATCAACTTCTCATTCAGCATGTACATAGTATACACGCTATTCAGCAGAATGATGTTCAAATCACAGCTGACAGATTAAAGAATTAGATTTATGAATGAAAACAAAAACCCATTTCGGCAGAAATATATATTCTTAACAGTGCAACAATTGTAACGGAAGTGAAGTCACTGCCCTGGCTGTATCAGTGTGAAGATCCAAGTTTCTAAACAACTTAAATAGCACCGCTGCCATAAGTGAGTGTTCTAGGTGATTCTAGTTCTATGTATCTACAAGAAAGAGTGACCTCTAGTGCACAGATTTCCACCTGTTGTCAGATAAATGGCTGAGACAAAACAGAACTACACTTCACACAGGTGCGAGGTAACTCAGTTGCACGCTCATTGGGACATGGTGACAAACAAGGACAGGGTCGCACTACAAGGCGGGTACTTACTTCCCCAGGGTTTGTGGTGGGGACATGCTACATAACTGTCAGTTGTACGCTCAGTGGACGTGATGATGAACAAGGACTGGGTCGCACTACAAGGCGGGTACTTACTTCACAGGGGTTTGTGATGGGGACATGCTATGTAAATGTCAGTTGTACGCTTAGTTGGACGTGATGATGAACAAGGACTGGGTCGCACTACAAGGTGGGTACTTACTTCACAGGGGTTTGTGATGGGGACATGCTACATAACTGTCAGTTGTACGCTCAGTGGACGTGATGACGAACAAGGACTGGGTCGCACTACAAGGCGGGTACTTACTTCACAGGGGTTTGTGGTGGGGACATGCTATGTAAATGTCAGTGGTACGCTTAGTTGGACGTGGTGACGAACAAGGACTGGGTCGCACTACAAGGCGGGTACTTACTTCACCGGGGTTTGTGATGGGGACATGCTACATAACTGGGAGTTGTACGCTCAGTTGGAGGTGGCGACGAACAAGGACTGGGTCACACTACAAGGCGGGTACTTACTTCACAGGGGTTTGTGATGGGGACATGCTATGTAAATGTCAGTGGTACGCTCAGTTGGACGTGGTGACAAACAAGGACTGGGTCACACTACAAGGCAGGTACTTACTTCACCGGGGTTTGTGATGGGGATATGGTACGTAATAGTCAGTTGTACGCTCATTTGGAGGTGTGACAAACAAAGACTGGGTCTCACTACAAAGCGGGTGCTTACTCCACAGGGGTTTATCGTTGGGACTTGTTATATAACGGTGAGGGCTGAGGATCAAAGCCTTGTTACAAGATGAGTGCTCTTTTACAGGGGTTTATGGTAGGGACTTGATACCTAACAGTGCTGGTTGAGGATCATGACCTCGCTAAAAGATGGGTGCTTACTTTACCAGGGTTTGTGGTGGGGACCTGTTATCTAACAGTCAGAAGAAGGTGGTGAGGGTTGAGGATCATGGTCTCACTACAATATGGGTGCTTACTTTACCAGGGGTTGTGGTGGGGACCTGTTACATAACAGTCAGAAGAAGGTGGTGAGGGTTGAGGATCATGGTCTCACTACAAGATGGGTGCTTACTTTACCAGGGTTTGTGGTGGGGACCTGTTACGTAACAGTCAGAAGAAGGTGGTGAGGGTTGAGGATCATGGTCTCACTACAAGATGGGTGCTTACTTTACCAGGGTTTGTGGTGGGGACCTGTTACGTAACAGTCAGAAGATGGTGGTGAGGGCTGAGGATCATGGTCTCATTACAAGATGGGTGCTTACTTTACCAGGGTTTGTGGTGGGGACCTGTTACGTAACAGTCAGAAGATGGTGAGGGTTGAGGATCATGGTCTCACTACAAGATGGGTGCTTACTTTACCAGGGTTTGTGGTGGGGACCTGTTACCTAACAGTCAGAAGAAGGTGGTGAGGGTTGAGGATCATGGTCTCACTACAAGATGGGTGCTTACTTTACCAGGGTTTGTGGTGGGGACCTGTTACGTAACAGTCAGAAGAAGGTGGTGAGGGTTGAGGATCATGGTCTCACTACAATATGGGTGCTTACTTTACCAGGGTTTGTGGTGGGGACCTGTTACGTAACAGTCAGAAGAAGGTGGTGAGGGTTGAGGATCATGGTCTCACTACAAGATGGGTGCTTACTTTACCAGGGTTTGTGGTAGGGACCTGTTACATAACAGTCAAAAGAAGGTGGTGAGGGTTGAGGATCATGGTCTCACTACAAGATGGGTGCTTACTTTACCAGGGTTTGTGGTGGGGACCTGTTACGTAACAGTCAGAAGATGGTGGTGAGGGCTGAGGATCATGGTCTCATTACAAGATGGGTGCTTACTTTACCAGGGTTTGTGGTGGGGACCTGTTACGTAACAGTCAGAAGATGGTGAGAGTTGAGGATCATGGTCTCACTACAAGATGGGTGCTTACTTTACCAGGGTTTGTGGTGGGGACCTGTTACGTAACAGTCAGAAGACTGTTGAGGGTTGAGGAACATGCCTCGCTACATGAAGTGAGTACACAAGCAGCTCCAGTAGAAAACTCACAACAGCAACTCAGAGCTTAACCCACGCACACTCATTCTATGGGGGAAGAAATGTTGAGCTACACCAATGCCACTGCAAGTCTTTTGTTAGTCCCAATGTGATGTAAGCCTACGGTTAGAAGGTAGTTAGTCTTCGTAGGCTGTTAGGGTGTGGGGCTACGACAAATGGGTGAAGAAGGAACAGCTTACCGTGGTGTTCCACCGTCGCGATCACCGATGTTGCTCTTGGCGTAGCCTATCTTGGCGACTTTCTTGCTGAGGTGTTGCACCCACATCTTCTGTTCCTCAGATGAGCTAGCCAACAGCAATAACGTCTTGGCCGTAGTCTCGAAGTTTACTGTTAGAAAACAAGTTGTGCACATCGTGTGATTGCTTGTTTGTTTGAGTTTTACATCACAGCAACATCTAAGGTCATATCAGGATGAGTAGCGACTTGTGATAGTGCGCACACATGGCAACTTTATAGTGCTGCCCCACTGGGAGATCAAGCCACCAGCACCATGACCCGATTTCCCACTCAGTCACATTATCCTGATACTGAACTAACCAGTCCTTGCCCTATAATAGTAATGCCGAGCATCAGGCTAGGTAGCGACAAGTTTCACTTTTGTTCGTCAGTGGTTTGACTCGGCTGTAGCAGTACAGCACAGGCATACCAAATTGCAATAAATGTTTAATAAGTGCACCAATATCTAAGTTGGAGATGTAGGATCATAGCTATTGTAGTGGTCTGCACTGACCTCTCAGGCAAGTAACCACATAGACAGGTAGGCGTGGGGAGTGTATTGATATCAGGGAGCCTAGGTGGTGTAATGGTTAGCACACTGGCCCGGAATGCAAAGAGATGTGGGTTCGAGTCCCGCTCTAGGCGCAGTATTTCCCATTTTCATCACCCCCATGACACTGGTTGCCGTGATCAGGATCCTGTACAAGCTTTGCGCTGTATGGTTGTTGAACCTACCCTGTGTATGTATGTGTTAGTGCATTGCCTGTATGTATGTAATTGTAAGCATTACAAGACTTACAATTCCAGGGGGACGAGTGTAGTGGTCTGCACTGACCTCTCAGGCAAGTAACCACATAGACAGGTAGGCGTGGGGAGTGTATTGATATCAGGGAGCCTAGGTGGTGTAATGGTTAGCACACTGGCCCGGAATGCAAAGAGATGTGGGTTCGAGTCCCGCTCTAGGCGCAGTATTTCCCATTTTCATCACCCCCACGACACTATCTATGTATTGTAAGTGCTTTGGTTTCAAAATTGGTATGCTTTCACAGCGTTAAGTATGTGAAGCATCTATTAAGCTCCAAAGTATGAATTTCTATATATACACTTTTATCAGGAATTCACTTTTGAGGACTCTACAGGACCCGAGACAAAACTTCATGCAGTTTCCAGGATTTCAATCACATAAAACATTATTTTATAAGTATACCACTAACACTTTAACCTGCAAGCATATCTCACAGGAAGCGATTTCATTCCGCGTCCAATTGAAAATCATAACAAACATGATTTCATATGAATTCAATTCTATTCACTTCTGATTTATTCAATTTTAAAGCCCACAAAATTACGACATAAAACACTGTAACATTAATACTATTCTGTAACATTAATACTATTCTGCTTACTTACCTTTACAGTATCCTACAAATTCTTCATTTTTATCGACATGGTCTTTATGAACTTTGATTTGGCAGCCTGCAAAGATGATGGTAGAAATACATGTAACGGGTTACAGTTACCGGTAAACTATATAGAGTACAGGAAAGGTATGTGATCTCCAAATAGAAAAATGCAAGTAGGGCGTGTCTAGATGGTTGGTTGTTGGAGTTTTATGTCCTGACAACATCTAAGGTCATATCAGGATGGGAACGGACTTGTGACAGTGTGCACTCATGGTGACTGCCCCACTGGGTAATCAGGCTGCCGGCACCCATGACCCGATATCCCACTCAGTCACATTATCCTGACACTGAGCTAACTTGCCCTATCCTATTGATGCAAAGCGCCAGGCTAGGAAGTGACAAGTATCAATTTGATAAGTCTGTGGTATGACTGGACCGGGAACCGAACTCCCGATCTCCCGCATGCGAGGTATGCACTCCACCGATTCGGCCACCGCCCCCGGGCCAACGACTTGAACCAGTGACCGGTTCTATTTAAATGAATTAATATTCTTTCTACGCAAAATAAATCTTTTAATACGTCGGGTATCTAGGATCGAATTTAAGCAAGTGCCTTGGTTTAAACAATGCTGATTACAAAAAATTGCTGAATTTAAAACAACAGATTTTTGTTGGGAGGTGGGTGAGGTTAGCACCTTTCGACATGCGCCATGCCAACTGATGCAGAGTGCAGGTGGGGAGTGAGGAGGGCACACTCACGTTTACATTCGAGCGCCGTGGGAGGGTGGATCACGTGCCACATGGGCTTGCTGCACGTTTCGCACGACGTCGGCGTCCGGAAGTGGATGGCGATGAAGTCGTGACCTTTGAACTCAATGACGCCCGACTTGTCCATCGTCAGCTCGCCGTCATTCTGCTGCGGCTTCTTACTCTCGCCCTCCGTCGCATACAGCACCTAGAGGTCAACAAGGAAAGGGAGAGCAATTGTATTTAAATGTGTTAAAGCTTAATAAATTGATATATATATATTTGTTTTTAAGACTCACCACCTCTCCGCTAGGTAAATAATTGAAATAAAGTATATATATTTGTTTTTAAGACTCACTGCTTGATAAATAGTTTAAGTAAATTATAATATTTCTTTGAAGACCCACCTCTCCGCGAGCTAAAAAATTTAAATGAAGTATATATATCTGCTTTTAAGATTGACCGTGTCTCAACTTGATAAATAATTTAAGTAAATTATATTATTCCTTTGAAGCCCCCACCTCCCCTCTGGATAAATAATTTAAATAAATTACATGTATATTTGTTTGAAAGTACTAATTATTTTATGTTTTTGCGTCGGTTTTTTTCTTCTTTTTTTTAAAGCTTTTTTTTATAGGTTTAAAAAAAAAAGAGAAAATTCTTTTTTTTTTACAAATAAAACATGCCAGAAAACTTCTGTCAGAACTTTCTGCTTATCTGGAGAAATCAGCACAATAGGAGCCTACAGGAACCTTCTTTTTTTTTTTTTTTTGGAGGGGGGTGGTTGGTTTGTGTATGATTTATCCATCTTAATGTTTCTTTACAAATGAATCTGCGTGGGGTCACTAACTACGTAATGTGTCAGTTCAAAGTTATTGACATATTTGTATGCACATGATATGGTACAACGACGCCTCTAGAGCACATTGATTTTTATCATCGCCTATTGGATGTCAAACATATGGTCATTTTTATATATTTCTTTGGAGGAAACCCGCAGCTGTCACATAGGCTACTCTTTCTGATAAGCATCAAGGGTTTTTTTATATGCACTTTCCCACAGACAGGACAGCATATACCATAGCCTTTGATGAACCAGTTGTGGACCACTGGTTGGAACGGAAAATAGCCCAAACTGCAAATGGGTCCACTGAGCAGGATCGATAGTATGACCGACACCTTCACAGGTGGACAGTCTACCGCCTGAACTACGTCCCGCTCCGAGTGCATCTAAATAGATCAGGTGCTATTGCAGGTCACCAAGTTCCCACCTGGAAGATTCGCGGGATGTCCTTGGCCTCAGCTCGGATGACGTCACCTTGCGTTACTGAACGAACGTGGAACACTTTACTGTAAAAATAAAAATGATAAAATAAACAACCACAGCCATGAATCAAGTAGCATCCCAAACAGTGTCTCAAACAATCCATGAATCAAATAGCATCTCAAACAGTTGCGTCTCAAGAAGCATCTCAAACAATCTATGCACCAAATAGCATTTTGAACCAAGTTGCATCTCAAACCATCCATGAATAATGTATGGTCTCAAACAATCTATAAATTAAGTAGTCTCAGTCCATAAAATAAGCATCTAAAACAGTCCATGAATTAAATAGCATCTCAAAGAGTCCATAAACATAGTGCCTCAGTCCATGACCTAAGTAGCATCTACAAGGATTCATGAATTAAGTAACAATCTCCATGAATCAAGTAGCTCATTAGACAGACTCTGAATCATGTATGGTCTCAAACAGTCCATGAATTATGCAGTGTCCCCAGTCCATGAAATAAGCATCTCAAACAGTCCATGAATTCAGCAGTGTCTTAGTCCATGAATTAAGTAGCATCTCATACAATTCATGATCAAGGGAAATCTACCGCAAATTCTGTTGTTTTTGTAGTAAATTTTGTGGGTTTGGACTTTCATGTTTGCTCAAGAGTCACTTTATTTGACACCTACGTGTAAAACCAGACTTATAATTCCACCCAAAAATAACCACTATTGATTAGTTGTGTACAAGGATCCCAAAATAATATGCAGGGTGTCAACTGAGATAGTGGGTACAAAAAAAATCTTTTAAAAGGAAAAGAAAGCAGAGATTTTATTTGCAGGAAAATAGAGATAAAAGGAATTTCGCTATTAAAAAGAAAACTAATCTTGATTAACAGGTAAACTTTGTTTTATTTAACGATGCTTCCAGAGCACACTGATTTTTATCATTGGCTATTGGACGTCAAACATAGTCATTCTGACATATTTCTTTGCAGGAAACCTGCTGCCGCCATGAAGGCGACTCTTTCCGATAAGCAGCAAGCAGTCTTTTATATGCACTTTCCCACAGACAGGACAGCACATACCACAGCCTTTGATGAAGCAGTTGTGGACCACTGGTTGGAACGGAAAATCGCCCACACTGCAAATGGGTCCACTAAGCAGGATCGATAGGATGACTGACACCTTCACAGGTGGACACTCTACCATCTGAGCTATGTCCCGCTCCCCTGAATTGTGTATACCAGTAATTGTACCAAAATAGGGCATAATGCAGGCTATCAAGTCAGTCATCTTGAAAAGAGGAAAATAACCATTACATTTTGGGGGGGATTAAAAAGACTATCATAGGAATAAAATAAGTACATCCTTATTTCAAAGATGGCTTTCCAACCAGCAACCCTCAAACCCCTATAGCCATCCTAACCAACCACTTTACTTAAAGTTGCATAGTCTGATTGTTTTGAATTTCTGTATTTTTTTCTGAGATAAATAGATTAGATCGATCACTAGTATCTACTTTACATTAGTTCAAAGTTACCTTTATTTTAAATGGTAAACCGTTGAGATATTTTGAGTGCAAACATGGAAAATTAGTTTTGGCATGCTTACCAAAACTCTGACACCATAGACTTCTGCAGTAACAGGTTATGTTAAATTGACTCAGTATTGCCTTCTACTCAGAAACAAATGCTTAATAAGTGCATCAGTAACTAAGTTAGATATGTCAAATCAAATCTAGATAATTGGTTTGGTTTTGAAAATTTGATATTTCATCGGACTATGCAGTTTTAAACACTGTAGTGCATGAATTTGATTACCAGGAGTAAGACTTTAAACAACCAACACACTAGTACTCCCCATGCAAAAATATTATGCTATTTAAGGCCAGTTTGGAATGACAACTGTATCAAAAAGGTAGATTAAATATGTCTAGGTCAAATAAAAAAAAGAGTTGGTGGTCGTCCTTTTGATGAGGGTCAGACTGGCAATTTTAATTTTTTATGGCGTATGACGTAGACGTAATATGTAACCAGATGTGATGACCGAATGAGTTGAGCGTCCGCCTCCCATGCTGGTAGGTCGTGGGATCCGAACTCCTGGGTTCGAACCCTGGCCTAGTCAAACCAACGAAAGTTGAATTGCTGCTGGCCTGACGCATTTTTAACGGTTTAACCAAAACTAAATTAAAAATGAGGGGGCGGTTGATTTTTCAGGCACGGTCGGGGACGATCACCAATCTAAAACAATATTTATTTCGCCTTATTGTTGTTTCTGTTTTTTTTTGGGGTAATGCAAAATAAGGACTCATGGGGGGGGGGGGGGGGGGGGGGGGGGGAAGAAAAGAGGAAAACATAAGAAACTTGACGGCCTGGATTTAAGACAAGTGGCAGAATGCTTACTCTATATCGAGCACGAGCACAGGGTCGGCGTTCTGCTTGTCCGTCTCCGAGTTGTAGAAGAGGAT
The DNA here is from genome assembly GCA_030323885.1 of Branchipolynoe longqiensis. Lineage (NCBI taxonomy): Eukaryota > Metazoa > Annelida > Polychaeta > Phyllodocida > Polynoidae > Branchipolynoe > Branchipolynoe longqiensis. Next base: position 94,340,004 of record CM059187.1, read on the forward strand.
CTTCTTCATACTGACGACAACATATTGCTTCCGCCAGCCGTACCGCTTGATGTTCTGCTTGTTTGGCATTGCAAGCCAGCCCTCTCTCCGACTCTCTGCAACACACGCACAACCAGTCAACACCAATGCACGGGCAGACCCACAGGTGCCACAATAACAAATAACACCTTTTTCTCCCCCCCCCCTTTTTTTTTTTTTCAAATCAAGATACTGATGAAGCCCAGAGGTGTCAACTAACCGGGTACCATAATACAAATTACAACAACAACAAAAATAATAATAAAGCCTAGCAGCTTGGTTAAATTCAAGAAATCGTGAAAGCGCTCAGTTACTGGAATAAAACCAAATGGTAAAATAAAACAAGATGCTAGAATTGTTTTTAAATTAATTTTTTTAAAGCAAAATTAAATATTGATTAAATTCCCTATTTGTATATTAAGAAACCGATGAAACTCAGATATGCTAACTAACCAGACGCTATAACAAAAATAACACAAAGAACAATGGGCAATTCTCTTAAAATTAAGACACCAGTGAAACTAACTCCTTTGCACATTTCACAGGTTCTTTACAATTCGCTTTACATTTCACATGTAGTTAACACTCTAGAAGAAGAGAATGACAAATAGAATAAGAATAAAACTGAGAATGAAAGAATGAGGATGAGAGTGAAAATGGCCTTGTGAATGAGAGAGAGTGAGAATGAGAATGAGGGTGAGGCTGATACTGAGAGTGAGAGAGGAAATAAGTCGGAATGTGAATGACAGTGAGTGAAAATCCCTGAAATAGAAAGAGTGAGAGTAAAAATCTGTGAAATAGAATGAGAGTGAGAGTGAAAAATCAGTGAAAAAGAGAGTGAAAATCAGTGAAATAGAATGAGAGTGAGTGAAACTCAGTGAAATAGAATGAGAGTGAGAGTGAAAATCAGTGAAATAGAATGAGAGTGAAAATCAGTGAAAAAGAATGAGTGAGAGTGAAAATCAGTGAAAAAGAATGAGAATGAGAGTGAGTGAAAATCAGTGAAATAGAATGAGACTGAGAGTGAAAATCAGTGAAAAAGAATGAGCATGAGAATAAGAGTGAGAATGAAAAAATGAGGACGAGAGAATGAGAATACGAGCGAGAGTGAGGGAAAATGAGTGAGAGTGTAAATCGGAATGAGAGTGAAAATCAGTGAAAAAGAATGAGTGAGAATAATAGTGAGTGAGTAATAACGAGTGAGAATTATAGTGAGAATGACAGAATGAGGAGTGAGAATGAGAATATGAGCGAGGGCGAGAGTCAGAGGAAATGAGTGAGAGTGGGAATGGGAATGGGAGTAAGAATAAGAGTAAGAGTAATAATGAAAGTGAGACCTAGAGCGAGAGCATGCTTCCTACCCATGATGGAGGGGTCCCCGAGCGGGGTGTCGACGTCGGTGCCCGAGTTGATGGAGGCGGTGTCAGAGTTCTGCAGCATCACCTTCTGCTTGAGTTGCTCCACCTCAGACTCACGCGCATCCAGCTCCATCTGTAGCCGCAGCCGGTTCTGGCCCTCCTCGTAAAGGGCTGCCTGCGTCTCCGACAACTCGCGGTTGAACTTGGCCACCATCTTATTGTACTTTTCTTTTTCCTATAGCAACCCAATTAGTGATAAAATTATTGATTGATTGATAGATAATTATTACAAAATTCTATGGCAAATATAAAGTAAATTTCCACGATTATCTTCAGTAACAGGTTCTATTAAATTGCTTCAGTATTCCCTTCTATGTGGCAACAAATGCTTAAAAAGCGCACAAGTATCTAAGTTAGATATGTAGAATCAAATCTAGATAATTGCTTTGGTTTTGACAATTTTATGTTTTCACCTGACTATGCAGCTTTAGAAAGAAATAAGTTCAAACCGCACTTACGGTGGAGAGCTCCTGCTCGAGTTTGCGACACTCCTTCTCCTTGCGCCTGAGTTCGGTGGCGGATACCTTCTTGCTCTGCTTCCCAGACAGCTCCTTCCGGTTCATGATCTCTGCCAGCTTGTTGACAGTCTGGATCTTCTTGAGTCGCTCATCTGCCAGTTGCTTCTCCAGCTGCTCCCGCGTCGTGTCAAAGCTGCTCTTTGTCTTCTGCAGTGCATCCATTTCTGCGCAGATATCACACAGTACGTAAGCATCGCACGCAAGCTGGTAAGCATGAGCCCACCCGAGGCAATGCAATAACCAAGCACATCCCAGCACACCTCATCAAAATTTTCAAAATCATTTAGCAAGCCTATCAGAGCACACAAACACAATGTTACACTTCTGGCCCCACTTTTTGACGAGTGGTGGCTGGTAATTTCTAAGTAATGTATTACATTTGTTGGAGCCGCAAGTTACAACTGGAGCAAGTATATGGGTTATTCTCCAAAACTGGGCACCACATATTTGGCCTCCACATTAGGATGCTGATAATTAAGTCTTTGTTTTATTGATAGAAAGTCAAATAATTATTGTAGCCTCTGTCTATTAGGTATGTTAGCAGTTCTACATGTATTGAATTTATCCCATAAAAGATATCAAATTATAATTGTATGATTTTGCGCTAGAGTGAAAATTTACACATTGACACCATACATGTAGCAAAACTTTTTTTCAACTTATTTTTCAACCTTTTTCTTGTAAGTCATAACCTTGTCTGCTTAACAGTAATCAATAAAATCTTGTTTGACTATGTTGTATATGTTAAAATGAGGTTCTGGATGTGTCTTTGATTTTCATATTACAAGAGTGATATTAATGTATTTCTCAATTTGTATAAGATCTAATTCAAAAAGTGAAACTCATTTATTTTTTCAACTCTGACATGTGTACAACATGCAAACCGTCATAGGACAATGAATTAGGCTATTATTTGGAAGAACTTTTGTTATTATTTGGAAGGTTTTCACTTTTTGTTTCCATGTCACATTTTTGTGCCCAGATTTAGAGAATGACCCATATATACAAATGGTGGTTTATGTTATATTCAACATCTTATCAAATCATAAGTCATACATGATTAACGCCCTCCCTTCCACATCATACGCTTTCTACAACCGTGAATACGTTGACAATTTGCATGACCCCATTGCCTATTTTTTAATTTCAAACTTTTATTAATAAGGCAGGATTGTTTTAGTAAAACAGACAGGCTGTCTGGAATGAAGTAATACTGCTTCAATTCACATGAGTGTAAGGTCTACTAACCTTGTTGTAATTTTTTAATTTGTTGGTTCAGTTCATCCTTGTCCCGGCGAACAACTTCGAGATCACGGATAAACTTCTTGTTGGAGTCCTCCAACTAAACACAGAAAACAAACACTTGTGACAATACAGAAGAGTGGATGGGAGGAGAGGGGGGGGATTCACTGCTTTGTGTGATTTTGTCTAGAGAGGAGTGAGTAGGGTAATTTGCTTTTTGAAGCACAAGGAATCATTATCCCAAAATGGATACTCTTGTAGTAGTCTGAACATGAGCTCTACTACCATGCGGTAGCAGCGGAGACTACGCCGTACACCAGCACAGTACCATTACACTGCGCTAGGTGGCGGCACGGGTAGCCACCGGTCAGACCCCAACTGGGCTGAGCTCTACTGCGTGTGGCTGACCCCCTCCCCCCCCCCCCCCCAACACACACACCTATAGAGTCGATGTGGGATCTGGCGAGTCAGGGGGCAGGTCAGACAACTACTGACACCGCGGAGAGCAGATGGTTCAATAAACCAAGGGTGAAGCGTACACTGAATTGAATCTTGGTGTTCTTCCTTGTGTGACTGCGGGAGTGTGAGTCGGAGGGCCGTGGGCCATTACACTCTCATCGAAGGCAAGACAGAACATTTGATTTATTTATATCTTACTTCTTAGCAATATGAAATCCCAACAGAACGGGAATCGACTAGTGGGGAATGTGAATCCATGATGGAATTACAGAGTTGTTCCACTATTTTGATACCCATGACCCGATATACCGCTCTGTCACATTATCCCTATACTAAGTCAAAACCACGAGCCACCAACCAGTCAGCCAGCTACCGGTCAGCCATCGGCCAGTCACCAGCCAGGGACCTACTGGTCAGCCATCACCCCGCTACTGGTCAGCAACTGGTCAGCCATCGGCCAGCCAGCTACTGGTCAGCCATCAGCCAGCTACCAGTCAGCAGTCAGCCAGCTACAGGTCAGCCACCAGCCAGCTACTGGTCAGCCACTGGTCAACCATCAGCCAGCCACCCACCAGCCAGCTATCAGTCAGCTACAAGCCACTACTGGTCAGCCATCAGCCAACTACCGGTCAGCAGTCATCCAGCTACTGGTCAGCCACCAGCCAGGCACTGGTCAGCCACTGGTCAACTACTGGTCAGACATCAGCCAGCCACCCACCAGCCAGCTACTGGTCAGCCACCAGCCAGCTACTGGTCAGCCACAAGCCAACTACTGGTCAGCCACCAGCCAACTACTGGTCAGCCATCAGCCAGCCACCCACCAGCCAGCTACTGGTCAGCCATCAGCCAGCTACCAGTCAGCCAGCTACTGGTCAGCCGTCAGCCATCAGCCAGCTACCGGTCAGCAGTCAGCCAGCTACTGGTCAGCAGTCAGCCAGCTACCAGTCAGCCAGCCACAGGTCAGCGACCAGCCAACAGTCAGCCACCCACCAGCCAGCCACCGGTCAGCCATCAGTCAGCCAGCTACCAGTCAGTCAGCCACCTGCCACCAACCGGTCAGTAGTCAGCCAGCCACCGGTCAGCAACCAGCCAGCCACTGACCAGCAGTCAGCCAGCCACCGGCTAGCCGTCAGCCCAAGCCCTGGCCGTCAGTCCAACACCGGTCATCACCGACATCCAGACACAGACACAGACAAATGTTAAAAATATCACTGACATCGAGCGATATCTAAGTAGGAGACGGAGAAAAGAATTATATAAACTTGTCAAAATATTTTTTTTGTGACATAAATCGTGGATTACAAAAAAAAATATCACATATCACAAAAAACATTATTGCCATGGCAGTAATCACACAATTCTTTCATCTGTGTATAAGAAATAACCCGGACTAGACACCAGTCCCGCAGAACTCACATTGTTGATTGAGAAGTCCTTCTTGTTCACCTCTGACTTGTATCTATTTATAGCCTCCTTCAGCTCCAGCTCCAGCATGGTCTTCTCCTTCTCCACGTCCGAGAGCTGCTCCTCGGCTATGGAGCGGGCAAGTTGCTCAGAGTCGGCCTTGGAGAGTGCGAGCTGCAGCTGGCTGCCCAGTGTGTCGCGCTCCTTCTCCAGGGACTTGTAGTCCAGCTCCATGTCAGAGGACTGCCGGATCTTCTCCTCCAGCTCCTCTTTCATCTCCCGGATCTGCGACTTGTACAGGGTCTGCATAATTCAAGTTGCATAATCCGTTAATTTTTTTTTTAATTTCCAAATTCTTTTTTTTCTTATTTTAATTTTCTTTTAGCAAATTCAAAAATAACCTAGAAATTTTATAAAATTAAACAAATTTATCGCATAATTCAACAAATTAATGTTCTTAAATTTTATTTCTATATTTACACATTTATTTTTAAATTAACATTTTTTTTTAAAGTCAGTCAAATATATCAGGTTGATCATAATAACAATCTCTTTTTACGTCACAGTAGCTTTGATGATATTTTACTAACTTTTGAAGATATTTGAAGTGCAAGTATGCAAAACTATCTGTGCACACCTACCAGCAGAAGTCACGGTCTATATGTCATTGCTAGGCAACATCGAAAACAATGAGTTTTAACATTCTTAAAGGGCGGGTAGAGGGGTGGACCTCCAAAGATATGAATGAGTACACTAGTATCTGAGTTGGCTATGTAGGGTCAAATCGAAGTAAATGCTTTGCTTTTCAAAAGATAATGATTTCATGAGATTATATAACTTTGAAGGATTTTAAATGTATTTATTAAATTATATAAATTCAGATTTTGTGTTTAATTTTGTATTAGATACCTATCTAGTGTTTATAACACATTCCCTCTGGCTATATCCATTGCTAATGCCCAGCGATCTGCCTCTTCTGATAAAACCGATATCAGACTGGGTTAGTCCAATGTCAGTTTCCTGTATTTTGCTACAGCTGGGTATTTGCTAAATGCCTAAGTGGTGTGGATCATACGATGATATCGATTACAATACTTCTTGACTGGCATGGCCGAATACAACTAATATCATACTGAACCAAAGAGGTCACTTTTTAGTACATTACTATGGCTAGTAATATTTTTTTTTAACACAAAAAACAAGCTACAAGTTTGCTGTTTTCACATAAGCCGGATCAACATACTCTTAACAGGCATGTGATTAGGAGCAGGAAAAAAAACCTGACAATTTTTGTAGGTTATCGTGGGGACACACAGCATTCCACTGAGTCGCGAGAGGGATGCAAATAGTGTATTTTAGAGGTGTTTCGGCGGCCAGAATAAAAACGGAATTAAAAAAGAAATATGGAATTCGGGTTTCGGCGGCCAAAAAACACACGGAATTCCAATTAAAACCAGAGTAATCACATGCCTTAATCATAACCTAATGTGAGAGTAACAAGAACTTCTGTTACAATTGGCCACCTTCGGGTAATCATAATACGCGCCATGGTTTACGGTGATTCTTTTACTGTACATCGCATTTATGTAGCTTCGTATTTGATCAAGTCCAGAAGGTACGGGTTAATGTTACCCTGAATGGTAGGACGTTAAGTGACGTTTGTAGAAATCATTCCAAGCCCTGACCATGTCTAGAAACAAGTGCTCTGACAACTGTTCATTTCAAGCTATTTCATATAGACCAGCAACAAAACGAATAATATTTCACTTACCGAGAAGTAGTTTTCAGCTTCTAGTTGATCTTGGAGTTCTTTCATTTGGTTATCATTTACATTAAGATCCCTACAATGGAAACGTACCCGTTATAACTACACGAACTTAAATTAAATTCTTATGTAGTTTTTTTTTTTTTTTGGTGGTCAAAATTGGACTACTTTTGGGGCTGTTTTTCCAGCACGAACATTCTGATCTACATAGACACAGATAACCTCAAATATTTACGTGAAAATAGAGCCTTTGTAAACAGACGAGAAAGTGCAACCTTAATATTAACAATAACAATAACATGCTACTTTTAATAACAATAATCTCAATACAATATTTTTTTTAACCGGATGGGATAGCCGAATAAGTTGAGCACTTGCTTCGTGTGCGGCAGGTCATAAGTTCAATCACCAGACAAGTAAAACCCATGACTTAAATTTTAAGTCATTGGATTATAGTTAAACTTAAGCGCCTGGCTAGGAAGCGACAAGTATAAATTTTTAAGTCATTGGTTTGACTCGACCAGGACTCGAACCCACGATCGCACGGTCTACCAACACGGGAGACGGATGCTCTAACTCATTCGGCCATCCCGCCTGGTTAAGTCTTAGGTTTGACTTGACTATAAATATTAAGTTAATATTTATACTTGTTGCTACCTAACCTGGCGGTCGGCATTAGTAGGATAGGAACAGAAGCAGGCGAATGAGGAAGACCAATTGTATGCAATTGAAATTCCTCCTGCTTAATCAATTAACCAATGAATGTAACTAACATTTACTTTGTAAAAATTCTATTCTATGGTGGTAAAGGACATTTGTTTGTTTGTTGTTTTACGTCCTAGCAACATATAAGGTCATATCAGGACGGGTGGTAAAGGAGAAGGCGGTGGAGATAAATACCACCTCAATCTACTTGAGCATAATAAGCGAATATGCTTAGGGGTCATCCACAGTTTTCAACATTTTCACGGTCGCTTTTTGTTTGTTTGTTTTTGTTTTACGTCCTAGCAACATGTAAGGTCATATAAGGACGGGTACCGACTTGTGACAGTGTGCACTCATGGCAACTTTATAGTGATGCCACACTGGGAAACCAGGCCACCAGCACCATGACCTGATATCCCACTCAGTCACATCATCCTGATACTGAGCCAACCAGTCCTTGCCATCTCCTAATAATGCCAAGTGCCAGACTAGGAAGCGACAATTATCAATTTTGAAGTCATTGGTTTGACTCGACGAGGATTCGAACCCACAAACTCATGGGTTCGGATTTCCCGATCTCCCGAAACAGGAGACGGACGCTCTACTCATTCGGTCACCACGTCTGGTCTTCACGGTCGCACAAAGCGGAGTACTTTACCAGATCCCCTCGCCCCTTCCCCCCCCCCCCGATCAAAGTAGTACAAATGAACATTTTAATACAAGACATAAAGTATGCAGAAAAAGATCAACATTTTATTATCGATAAAAAGTTGTACAGTAAAAGCCTTCTAACCGACCACCTCCACAGATCGACCCTTCCTCCATATCGATCACTTTATTTGGGTCCCAAACGATCGCCCATATAGTACCATAACGATAAAGGAAACTCCCTAAACAGACCACCTCCGTAAATGGACCATTTAAACTCGGTCCCATGGTCGGTCAATTTAGATAGGTTTTACTTGACGTGACACTGTTGTATGCTTTGTACAACTTGTTAAAATGTTGACAACTTTGGATGACCCCCTTAATAATTGTGCATGTTGCTTGTAACATGACTAATTTACGGGGTGGAGAACCCTGCATAACGAAACGATAGGCGGCGCCACCAGTGATCCCACCACTAATGCTAGGGGCGATCCGACCCGACTCGACCGAATTGTTTCCCGCCAAATCGGTCACGAGTTCAAATCCCGTCTTGTTCGAACCACCACAACTCGCCTGGCTGCATTCAATGCTACACGTATTCAATCATGGACGATTGGTCGCATCCATTGGTTGCCTCTTCGCGGCAACCAATGGATGCGACATCGAAATACGACACAAACCCAGGAAAGACCTCGTCCTTGCGGATGCCCTGAGCAGGAGGGCATTTGACATGGACGCTAGAGTCAGGGCAGGTCGCCTCACTAGAGATATGAATATTTCTGAAATTGAAGTCTCTTTTGAGAACGTTTTTACCCACGGACTCTAGATAACCCTCCGAATATCGTACTAATTGCTCCTCTATTCACAGGCTACCCCGACCAAACGCACAAACGAATCCTGGACGTATACTTTGCGGGCCTGGCGAGTGGGACCTGGAAGAATAAGGCGGTACAGGCGAAGAAATATATCACGTTTGCAGCCCGCCATCGTATCGACCCACTCGCCCCGACGCAGTATGACGTGATGGCGTATATACTTCACCTAAAAGAAACCCTCGCATCCCCGGGAGCTGCCATGAACTACATCAGTGGGGCTAGGACATGGGTACTTATGTTCGGAGGGTCCCCGACACCTTTCGACACATACCCGGTCGCCCTGATGAAAAAGGGTGTGGCACGCTTAGCGAATCACATCCCCAGACCGGCCCCGCCGTTGACTTCGCAGCACGTCAGAGCACTAACCCGCTACCTGACAGCAGCAGGTCCAACAGCCGGAGTACTTGTGGCGGCGCTCCTAATCGGCTACACAACACTACTCCGCCAGGGTAACCTATTTGCAAGCGGCTCATCTCATGACCCAGGCCACTACCTGAGGCGGTCAGACATTGCCAGAACAAAGGAAGGGCTCTCAGTACTAGTCTGCACCACCAAGACCACGTGGAGGCCGGACCAGGCATACCGCATCGTCATCCGAAGCCAACCAGAGTCGCAATGCTGCCCCGTGGCTGCCTGGGATCGGTACGTCGCGTTCCAGCACCCTCGCCCAAGTGATCCAGCCTTCCTATTACTTGGAAACGTCCCCCTCCGGGCACAAGTGATGCTCGCTGCCCTCCGCATGGGACTCGCAGCCATCGTTGTGGAGGCACCCACCGAATACACGCTCCATAGCCTAAGGAGGGGCGGGGCACAGGCCTGCGCAGCGGCAGGCAGCTCGCTCGCGGAGATCATGCAGCTCGGCGCCTGGACTTCGGCCGCGGTCCATCACTATGTACCGAAAAACCTTGTGGACGGCCCCCCTCCCCTCGTATAATTGGTTGAGGGTCGGGTTCCGCCCACTTGTGAACTGGAAACTGAATAACATTGCCCCAACTGCATGTGGACATGAGCATAGTGTTTGGTTCCTAAACTGTCTGATTTGTCCTTGTAGAATTAATAGCTACCCCCGCCCCCTGCTGATTAAAGAATTTTAACCACTATTCACTCTATGACTCCGCCTTAGTAAATTGTGCATGTTGCTTGTAACATGACTAATTTACGGGGTGGAGAACCCTGCATAACGAAACGATAGGCGGCGCCACCAGTGATCCCACCACTAATGCTAGGGGCGATCCGACCCGACTCGACCGAATTGTTTCCCGCCAAATCGGTCACGAGTTCAAATCCCGTCTTGTTCGAACCACAACAACTCGCCTGGCTGCATTCAATGCTACACGTATTCAGTTTTATCCCACCCACCCACACCACTTATGCATTATGTGACATGATAGGGTTGAGGGTCGGGTTCCGCCCACTTGTGAACTGGAAACTGAATAACATTGCCCCAACTGCATGTGGACATGAGCATAGTGTTTGGTTCCTAAACTGCTGATTTGTCCTTGTAGAATTAAGAGCTACCCCCCCCCGCCCCCTGCTGATTAAAGAATTTTAACCACTATTCACTCTATGACTCCGCCTTAGTAAATTATGAATGTGTATGACATGAAAGTGATGAGCAGTTATACACAATGAGTGTTTGACGGGATAAACTCACTCTTTAACTCGCCGTAGCTCCGATTCTAAAGCCTTCTTCATGTCTTGTGCATCGTCTGCTTCCTATAGTTCATAAGGTTAATGGCAAGTACATTTAGCGGGCCCCAAATTGAGGCATCATTTGTCAAAGCTACATATATTATACAAACCAGGGAACACACAAAAGGTTGGCCGGCCACCAGATTCTGGCCACCAGATTCAAGATTTGTTTGTTGTTTTACGTCCTAGTAACATCTAAGGTCATATCAGGATGGGTACCGACTTGTGACAGTGCGCACTCATGGCAACTTTATAGTGCTGTCCCACTGGGAAACCAGGCTGCCAGCACGGTGACCTGGTATCCCACTCAGTCACATTATCCTGACACTGAGCACACCAGTCCTTCCCCTATCCTAATAGTGCCGGGCGCTTGGCTAGGAAGCGACAAGTATCAATTTTTAAGTCATTGGTTTGACTCGACCAAGGTTCGAACCTACGATCTACCAGCACGGGAGACGGATGCTCTAACTCATTCGGCCATCCCGTCTGGTCCCAGATTCAAGAAACATTTTGCAGAACATTTTCCGGAACATTTTCAAGAACATTCTCAAGACTTTCAACAATGCGTGTGAACCCTGATACAAACATACAAGTTGCAGCGTTCCAAACAATTAGAAATATACAAAATACAGTAGTAGCTGTGAACGGCGACCCCTGTGATCAATGAATAGGATTTCTTTTCAAGATACACATTTTTTTTAGCCAACACATCACAATTTATTATTAAAACTGGTTACAATCAAATTTTAAGTAAGGTTAAACAAATTGCTACATAGATTCCTTTCTTTTTGGGGTCGGGGGGTGGGGGAGGGGAGGAGGGGACTGGTGACTAGGAATATCATACTCCTCCTCGCCCCTCCGACATATCTATATTAAATCGGAAATTAGACAAAAAAAATCACTGGTTGCTTCTCTGATTATATTTCATCAAAGGACAAAAATGGAAGCGAGGAGAATTCGATTTCAATTGTACACACCTGTCTTAGTAGTTGCTCCTGGGCTTTAAGTTGCGAAATAGTGGACGTGCTGTTCATTAATTCGGTCTGCAGTTGCAACTTCCTGGACGATTCAGATTCCAGCTGCTCCAAAGTGTCTGAGCTCTGAAATATAGGAGAAGAAAGAAATTGCATTATCAGGGATGAAAGTGGTCTTCGGCAAAAAAACTTGCAAATCAGGCCGAGACCCTAGTGCAACCGAGCGGGTTCCGGCATAACCAAGCCATGGTTATTACACCGACAGCGAATTTCCGTGAAAACAGATATCCACCTATAGGATTAACACCGTCAGGAAATTGCAGGAAAATGCCAGAAGTCGGGTTTCAACTCTCCTTACTGTGACTATATTAGCCCATGACAAAATTTCTTGTTTGTTTTTTATGTTCTAGCAAGACCAAAGGTCATATAAGGACGGAATTTGGACTAACCAACTGCTGTCATAAATATTGGCATTTTATAAACGTTAAACAGTTTATGTTGTTATATTATTATTGTTATATTATTATATCACTATATAATTATATTATATCATATTATTATATCATTATATAATTATATTATTATTTTCAATTCAATTATTATATTTTAACTCTCTGTAAGGTATGTTTACAATAAACTGAGGTGATACAATAAATGCATACAAATTCCTTACAGACAGAAAGGATCCCAGAAAAGCGATGCTTATCTAGCTGGTCTCCATTATGTAAATGAACAAGTGATGACAAGAACAGATGATTAAACTTAAGCTACATTTTTAACTAATGATTATGATGAGATATTGATGCGTCTCTTCACAGGTAGTAAAAACCAAAGTAATGATAGGAATATTATAGGTATATCGTGTCATGGATTCATATACTTACATGCAGTATCAGTAGTTATTTTGCATATATGTTAATAGGGGTAAATTTTATGCTCTTTGCCATAGCCACTTGATATTTTAAATTATGCGACTAGTTAATGACAACTATGTCCTATTATATATATATTCTTTACTGGTAATTGATTTAGTATGCATTGAGATAGCTTATCTCTAGTTTTTTACAAAAGTTTTTCATAGTTTTAAGGTTTCTAATTTCTACTGGTATTGAGTTCCAGATATTGGTTCCTTGGTTTTCAGTTGTTACTTTGCCATATTTGTTTCTAGTGTGTTTGTGATGTACGTTATTTATCTGTCGTGTGTTATGGGAATGGACCTGATTGTTTTCTTTGAAGAGATTATCAAATATTTCAGGAAGGAGGCCATTCTTTTTCTTGTAAACAAATTATGCAATGTATATTTTATAAATGTCAGTTACCATAAGTAAGTCCAGGTCTTTATTAAGTGATTTAGTTCGGGTGAGATAGTCTTTGCTATACAATATTTTCAAGGCTCTGTTTTGTTGTGTCTGTACCCTTTTTAGGGTTGATAACTTGGCTCTACCATACACCTCTATACCATACTGAATTTTGGAGTAAACATATCCATAGCATAGTAACTTTTTATTTTCCTCGTGTACCCGTCGTCTGGTTATTTTGAATGAGTTAGTTGTTTTAATGATTGAATTATTTAAGTTATCAATATGTTCATCCCAGTTGAGGTTTTCATCTAGAATTATATCTAGGTATTTCACAGATGGGACTCTTTTTATTGTGTTATTGTTTATCTTTATGTTGTTTAGGTAATCAGGAATGGTTGTACTTCTGCTTTTAAATATTGTGCAGCATGTTTTGTTCAGGTTTACTGTTAATTTGTTATCATTGCACCATGTAAATATATCTGAAAGGAATGTTTTAATTGAATGTTTTAGTTGTTTGGGTGAATTTGAGGTTATGAAGCCATTGGTATCATCTGCAAATAACCTTGTTTTGACTTCTTGTTTTGTACAGTTGACTATATCATTTGTGTAGATCAAAAATAGGAGAGGTCCCAGGACAGAACCTTGGGGAACACCATGGCTGATTGAGTTTAGCGCTGGTTGAGTTTAGCTTGGATCGTTTACCGTTTATGTATGTAAATTGCTTTCTATTGATTAGGTAGCTCTCAAACCATTTAAGTCCCTGGCCTCGAATTCTGTTGTGCCTGAGTTTCAAGAGTAAGATGTCATGGTCTACGGTATCAAATGCTTTGCTCAGGTCTAATTAGACTCCTGCAACATGTTTCCCATTTTCAAGGTCTTTAGTATATTATCTAAGATTTCAGTCAGGGCCATTATTGCTGAGTGATTCTCTCTAAATCCAAATTGGTATTTGTATAATATTTTGTATTTTTTAAAGAAATTGGTAAAACCTTTTGTACATTAGTTTTTCCATGAATTTGTTCAGGGTACTGAGTAGGCTGATGGACCTGTAGTTATCAACAAGGTATTTCTCATTTTTCTTATGGATGGGTATTACTTTTGCAACTTTGAGATTCTCAGGAACAGTAGCATTTTCAAATGATAGGTTTATTATGTGGGAGATAGATGGTGCGAGTAGAGTGTCACACTCTTTGATTATTTTTGGAGAAATATTGTCATGTCCGCTTGACTTATTAGGATTTAGTTTCTTTATTTCTTCTAGGGTTTCTTGTTCATTGGTGGGACTAAGAAAAAAGCCATGTGAGTTTGGGTGTTTAAGATGTTGCTTGTGTGCTATGCTATTACTGGTGTGTTTGCTGCAAGTTTTTCACCAATTGAACAAAAGTGTTCATTTAATGTGCAGACAATATCTTCATTGTTTGTCATTGTTTTTTTGCTATAGATTAGTTTGTCAATTTGATTTTTCATTTTTGCCTTATGTGGGTTGATGATGTCTCCAAAGATTTTCCAGAGGGTATAAAGATTTTGCTTCTCGCTTTTTATATTATTATATTATGACCGACCTCATTATCTTGTGGGTTGGAGGATTGCAAACCATACCTTTTTACGCTCGTCCGCAAGCATAAGCTTGAGTTCATCCACCTGTTTGCGAAGCTGGCTGATGTCGACAGACAGGTTGTTGTTTTTCTTCTCCGTTTCCAGGAGATGTTCCTCTATCCGTTCCCGCTGAACCGACTCGTGGTCAGCACGTGCTTGGATTTCTAGAAAAACAAGAAAAACAAACACATGAAGCATGAACCGTTGCTCAGCTTGCTTACTTTGCCCTGACTGCCCTTTGACTAACCCTAATTATATAACTGACTTCCCTCTGACTAACTTGAATAATATGACTGACTACGCATTGACTAATCCCAATAGACCCCGCCAGTTAAGCGAGTGACATCCATCGGCAGAATCTGGAACTACTCTAGTTGGGTCGTTTCCCTGACTGCCTATGGTTTCATATGCTATATCTCCGTAAAGAATGCTTGGACAAATAATAAAATGCTTGATTATATTCAGAAATTCATATCGCAACAGGATTCAAGCTCTTATCCTTTTTTTTTTTTTTTTTGGTCAAGTATTTATTCATCTGAACAAGACATTTGTCAGTGCCGGAGCACTGGTCTTCTGGCCATCTTACTATTAGAAATGACAGTCTCAATAATCTAAGTTTGATCAGTGCTGTAATAGTTACAGCACCGATCCTGTAGAATTAAGGGAGTGGCTCCTGCTGTATAATGTACAGCACCAGTCACTGTAGTTCATGCAGAAATGGGGAGCAGCACCAAGTAGAAGGTTTACTCGGGGCAACTCAAATAATCGTTGTGGGTTACATTTTTTCTCTTATAAAACAAGTTAAGTTCAGAGTTGACAAGACATTTTGTCTGTCTTATATAATGTTCAATGTGTTTAAACAGATTGATAGTTGTGTAGGATGTTTGTGTGTTGATGGTTTGTTCATGATGGTTAAGGGTGCTGGCAGGGGAGGAGGGGCCCATTGGGATGGGTGGTAGGGGGGAAAACCTTGCAATATATCTTTTAAAAAACACACAACTATATTGTAGTTTTCTTCTGGAATGTCACCACCACTCTCTTCATGTATTACACCCCTCCAGTTAATCTAGTGACATATGTTGGCAAAATCTGGAACTACTGTAGTTCGGTACTTTCCAGCTTAACTGGCAGGGTCTATTCAGGTAGGATTGAGGGTTTCAGTTTGCCGTCCATAGGTAATTGATCCCCGGGTGATGCTTGATGGCTGCTCGTAGGGGGTGGTCGGGGGGGTGCCATGGAACACAAAGGACTGACCATTCACCCCCGAACCCTTCCGCGCAGTTCCCATTGATAAAACCAACTTTATACCCAGGCGTGTCTCCGCCATGTGAATTACTGCCATAAGACAAACACCCCAGTTCTATCGCCGACTACCTAGCTTGTGGTAGGTTTGTTTGTTGATTTACGTCCAAGCAACATCTAAGGTCATATCCGGATTGACTTGTAACAGTGCACACTCATGGCAACTTTATAGTGTTGCCACCAGCACCACAACTCGATATCCCACTCAGTCACATTATCCTGACACTGAACTAACCAGTCCTTGTCATATCCTATTAATGCCAAGCGCCTGGCTAAGAAGCGACAAGTATCAATTTTAAAGTCATTGGTTTGACTCGACTGGAAACCGAACTCCTGACCGTCCTCTAGTGATTAGGCCATCGCGCCCGGTAGGTTTTTACAGGACTAACTTCCCTTGCATCCATTTGTGAGATGGATCACAGTGCCCTTTTGACCACTTTCACCCCCCCCACTTGCAACTGAGCGTTGACTTCTAGTACACTAGTCTGGCATTTCACGGTGCTATCTAACCTTTGGTAGCTTCTAGGTTGGCCTCTTCCGTGGAGAGGAGGATGTGCTTCTTGTCCGCATTGAACTTGGCAATAGTGTCCTTATGACAGATTACCTCTTGGTCATACTTGATCATGTAAGTCTTCAATTCCAGTTCAATATTCGCTTTGCTCTGAAATATATCAAATGCTTAGCATCAGGAAGTAATTGGGGACATTTTGCTAAATTAGAATTAAATCACCATCCATTTTTCTTGACAATTCTATATTAATTCTTGTTATTTTAATGTAAAATTACATATTTTTGATGACGACTAAAACAATTGCATCTCCTTTTTTCTTTATATAGTCTGTTCATTTCATTCAGTAAACTCAGGATTTAGTCGCGATAGAGACATAACGATGGTTACTTCAGCACAATATATAGGTATATTGCACTTTCCTACAACTAGTTTAAACCCAAGAATTTCAAACGTTCAAATCTGAGAAATTTGATTTACATAGATGGGAAGACAGACAGAATTACAGTTGCAGTTGAAGGAGACAATAATACTTCACTAGGAGAAAATAAACCAGTGCCCCCTCCCGCCCGAACATATCTCAGGCTACACATACAAAAATACAGTAATACCTCGGTTAGCATTGCTTAGTTTAGAACTGTTTTATTAGAGTGTGCATACCCTTTTCCCCCCATGTAAACAGAAAAGCAGAGGTACATAGAAAATGCTGTTTCTATTCCAGACAACACAGACAAACAGATATCGTTATAAATATTAACATTATTAAGAAGCACTGTGTTATAAAGGCTCCCGGTTAGCGCTCCATGTTCTATGAACGTGCTCTAAGTTCTATGAACCCACTCCATGTTCTAGGAACACACTCCATGTTCTAGGAAATTGCTCCATGTTCTAGGAATGCATTCCATGTACTAGCGACGCATTCCATGTACTAGGAACACAGTCCATGTTCTAGGAACATGCTCCATGTTCTAGGAACACACTCCATGTTCTAAGAACATGCTCCATGTTCTAGGAATGCACCCCGTGTTCTAGGAACATGCTCCATGTTCTATGAACGCCCTCCATGTACTAGGAACACACTCCATGTTCTAGGAATGCCCCAATGTTCTAGGAACACACTCCATGTTCTAGGAACATGTTCCATATTCTAGGAATATGCCCCATGTTCTGTGAACGTGACCCGTGTTCTAAGAATGCTCTCATGTTCTAGGAACACGCTTCCTGTTCTAGGTTTGTTTTTTGTTTTGTTTGTTGTTTTACATCCTAGCAACAGCTAAGGTCATATCAGGACAGGTACCAACTTATGAGAGTCCACACTCATGGTGACTTTATAGTGCTGCCCCACTGGGAAATCAGGTCGCCAACACCATGACCTGATATCCCACTCAGTCACATTATCCTGACACTGAGCGAACCAGTCCTTGCCCTATCCTAGTAATGCCAAGCACCAGGCTAGGAAGCGACAAGTATAAATGTTTAAGTCATTGGTTTGACTCAACCAGGATTCAAACCCACAAACTCATGGGTTCGGATCCCCCAATCTCCCAAAACAGGGGACGGACGCTCAACTCATTCGGCCACCCCGTCTGGTCCCCATGTTCTAAGAATGCGTTCAATGTTCTAGGAGCACTAAACAGGGGAATACTGTACACATATATATCCCTAACTGGTCCGGATAGGGATGCCAACCGAGGAGACTGGCGTTACCTTTTCAAAAGCGATTCCGTTCTGCTGAAGGCGCTCATTGTCCAACATGAGCTGGTGCTCGTGGTCCTTAAGTCGCGTCACCTCCGCCTGCAACGACCGGTTTCGGCCTGAATAGAAACACGAGTGAGAGTGAGTAGGGTTTTACATCCTAGCAACATCTGAGGGCATATCAAGATTGGGGCACCATGCTGTCACTCTGAGATACTGTACCAGTGGAACTATGATATAATATCAGACCTGGGGTAGGCAGGTCTTGGGTATTCCACTGAAAAAAACGTGTAGTTTCCCAATTGTGTTGGCAAACGAAATTTTAATTTTACGTATTGGCACACTCCAGCTTAAGAGTGTAAAAAGTATGCAAATATCATGAGTAGGCAGGTCTGCAATATCCTAGTCAGCCACATTATTCTGGCATTGAGTCACACAGTCCTCATCCTAGCGGGAGCGACAAGTATATTTTAAAATCTTCGGTTTGATTCGATAGGCGAACAAGGACAGAACATCTTGTAAAAGAAGCGGGTACAGAACAGCCCAGTACAGTATAGACTAGTACAGTACAGTATGGTACAGTACAACCAGTACAGTACAGTATGGTACGGTACAGCGTTGAAAACAAGCACCCTAACGGGAGCTTATATGTTATGGGCAGAATAAAAAACTTGTCACAAAAAAAAAACAAAAAAACAAAACAACCAGTACAGACCAGTACGCATTAAAACATTTCATCTGGTTCTACTAAAGATGTTAATAATTGAGTGCACAAGTCTCACATTGACATCAACGTACATTTTTGCTTCATTGAAAGGCATTAGTGATATATGAAATCATTAGAATATAGTTCCATAGCAATCAATTCATTCATTCTTTGCCCTTTCTTTCCTGTTTTAAAACCATTTTTTTTTTAATTCATAAATTGTCATCTGTATACGTGTGCATTAAAAAGCGATAGCCATGAGTTTATATACATGTAGACACATCGAAAAGTCGGTGGAGTGATTTCAAATGAGCCTCGTGCCATAACCTAATCATACTTGAAATCACCACTCGGCGCACCAACCTA
Source organism: Branchipolynoe longqiensis (assembly GCA_030323885.1). Taxonomy (NCBI): domain Eukaryota; kingdom Metazoa; phylum Annelida; class Polychaeta; order Phyllodocida; family Polynoidae; genus Branchipolynoe; species Branchipolynoe longqiensis. The sequence goes on from CM059187.1 coordinate 94,359,196, forward strand.
GCTCATAATGCATGCGCTGGTTGGTTAGTTGTTGGAGTTTTACGTCCTGATAACATTTATGGTCATCAGGACGGCTACTGACTTGTGATAGTGAACACTCATGGCAACTTTATAGTGCTGTCCCACTGGGAAATCAGGCTGCCAGCACCATGACCCAATATCCCACTGTCACATTATCCTGACACTGAGCTAACCAGTTCTTGCCCTATCCTATTAATGCCAAGCACTAGGCTAGGAAGTGATAAGTATCAATTTGATGTCATTGGTTTGACTCGACCAGGAACCAAACTCCCGATCTCCCGAACGTGAGGCCTGCGCTCTACCGATTTGGCCACGGTGTCCAGTTGATGCATGCGTACCCATGAGCAAAGATAACGTCTTTCACTCTATATTAGTTTTAAGCTGATCAATCAATGCGGGAAAAAAAACCAATGCATGGCTCACTCTGCAGGTCCGAGACGTGGTCTGAACTGGAGGTGCGCGCATTGCGCTCTTCGTCCAACGAGGTCTGCAGACCCAGAATGCGCTTCTCGAGTCCCACCTTGGACGATACGACATCCTGGTACTTCTCGTGCAGCTCGTTGTAGCTGGATTCAGCCGTGTTGTAGCGCTGAAGAAGGTCATGTGCGGACTATGGTCATCCCCTTTCACTGATTAGGTCAAGTATATAGGTCATAGCTTCACACAGACTCAGCCAAGTTTCCACCACCTTTTCCAAGTATAACCAAATTTCAATTTCATCACTAACTTAGAGAGCAGTTTCAGGGTACAGTGAAACCTCGGTTTTCGAACATAATTTGTTCCTAAATGTTGTTCGCAAACTGATTTATTCGTAAACCGAAACCAATCTTTCTTTGCGATACATTTAACAATAAAAAGCACAAAATAAAAGAAATCCAAAAATAAACCAGCACAGGTGTTCGTAAGCCGAACGTGTGTTTGGAGGAAACCGATGCACTTTTTTGTTAGAAAAATATGTTTGTGAACCGATTTGTCCGAAAACCGAGCTGTTCAAAAACCGAGATTTCACAGTATTTATTGCCGTTAATAATTAATCTTCAACAACAGTAACTGAATTTGTATGAACATTTCATAATATTAAGGAACAAATTAATTATACAAGCCCAACTTTTTGACTAAAGATAGAACCATTATTGGGCAAATTACCCATTTTAAATATTTATTTCGAGAATTCGACCACTCATAATTAAAAACCCAACAGTGTATTGTAGGACTAATTATAACATTTCTTGTTCACCGAACAAAACTCACTTGCTGCAGGTCGCGCACATTCTGCTTGTACTTGGCCATGAGGTCCGTTTCTGTTTTCAACTTCTCGTTCAGGTCCTGGACCTGCTTTTCAAGCTGGATCGCTTTTTCGTTTGACTGCTGCGTGTTGGAGGAGATCTCTCGACGCGTGCTGATTTCCTGCACTAAAGACTCCTCCGAGTCACGAAGCCGCTCCTCCGTCTTCCTTCGCAGGTCAGACTCGAGGTCAAGCCGCCGCTGTGCCTGTGTGCCAACATACACTAGTTTGAATACTCACATGGTAATGTAAGAGATACAAAACTTACTTATTTTTCTTGAGAATATAACAAAATGATTGGGGTTTGTGCACTTATAATAGTCTTATAATGCTTGAAAAGATAACAGAATGATTGGGGTTTATTCCTAGCAATACAAGATAAGTACCAGTGTGTGAGAGAGTGCACTTATAATAGTCTTATAATGCTTGAGAATATAACAGAATGATTTGGGTTTATGCCTTAGCAATACAAGATAAGTACCAGTGTGTGAGAGAGTGCGCTTATAAGTCTTATAGTACTACTACTGCCAGAAAGGTTCTTAGTCCTATGAAGTTCCAAGACTATTCTAGAACATCAAGTAACTTTGTTAACATCATCAGATGCACTCAATTGTTTTTAGTTCATCTATTCAAAACTCATACATATATCTCAAAACATTTGAATGTTTGGTTTTAAATCAGAATAACAACCCATGTTTGATAATAATTACTGTTGGTTAAATTCACACATTTTTCCTGAAGACAATGGAATTTGGCTGTTTTCCAGGACTAAATTTGAATATATTTCTTGCATTTCTAGGACGCCTACAACCTTTTTTCTTGTTTTATTCAATATATTTATTCTGACGTATTTCTTTTGGAGGAAACCCGCTGCCATAGCAGCAATGGGTTTTTGATATTCACTTTCCCACAGACAGGACAGCACATACCACAGCCTTTGATGAACCAGTTATGGACCACTGGTTGGAACGGAAAAAAGCCCAAACTGCAAATGGGTCGACTGAGCAGGATCGATAGTATCACCGACACCTTCACATGTGGACAGTCTGCAGCCTGAGCTAAGTCCCCCCCCCCCCCCACCTTTACGAACCATGACTGTACTGTGCCACCAACACCATGACCCGCACCAGTCAGCTGATACATTATTCTGCTACTGACTGGACCAACCAGTCCTTGCGCTATTCTAGCAGCTGACACATAACAATTTGGCGGATCAATTAGAGTAGCACTATCTAGCGGGATCTGGCTGAACCATACCGTGGCGGCAAAAGACGAGTGGAAATTAGGCTGCAACCTTGATGCCACCTAGTAAGTTCTGGCAGAACCAATGACGAATTTCTATGAAAACGGGATATTCCCTTATAGGGTTAGCATTGTCAGGGAATCGTGGGAAAATGCCGGAAGTCAAGTTTCAATTGTCCTTATTGTGACTGTATTATCGCGCATGCCAAACTCTTTCTTTCTTGGGTTTATTTTCTAGCAACCTTTAAGGTTATCTATGAATGGGATTCAAACAAACCAATTTCTGTCATATATATAGTGGTCTTTTGTGAAGTTAATAGGTGAATATAAAAGATGGCGGAAATCCGCGAAAACGCGGCGATCTTTCATCCCTGGTTATTTGAATGTAAATATTAAGTCTTACCTCTTTGAGGTCATGTTTGATGAGAGCGATGTTGCGCTCAAACTCCATGCGCTCCCGGCGAAGATTACCCTCTTCATTGGAGACGCGCTCGAAGTCCTTCAGTGTCGTTCTGTCAAACACATGGGTAGGTCATTGAGGTTTTACGTCCTAGCAACAACAGTGGTCACATCAGGACAAGAGCTGACATAACAGAAGTGTGCAACTCATGGGGGTTTTATAGGGCTGCCCCATTGAGGAAAGGCTTTGCTGCCCTGCGTGCCCTGTAATGACCACAATTAATTACATATTGCACTTACACATATTTGCGTTCGATACTTTCTTTGGCAGATTGGAGAGAGCGGATTTCCTCCTCCAGATGCCGCACATCTGATGAGACTTCGTTAACCTGGAAGAATAAAGTTGGATAATCTGATTATGTGGCGTATCTGCAACATTTTTAAAACAAATATATTAGGCTGATCGCTCAGTGCTGCCACTGGATTTTGTTGTTGTTTAATTACAAAAATAAGTATAAAATCTTTTTTTTCTTAAGTATCAAAATGGTCTAAAATTATTTTTAAAAAGTATTTAAACCTGAACAAAGATAAAAAAAAGTATCAAAAGTACTTTTTCCTTGAAAACAGTATAAAGTGGCAGAAAGGATCGTTATAATATACCTATAACGGAGTAACTTTGATTACAAATGGCTAACTTTGTAGGTATTTAAAATGAAAATGTACTAAATGGATTTGGTGTGCACACCGAAAAGTTAGACCTTATATGCTTGCATGACTTTAAGAAGTAAAAGGTTTTATTAGATTGACTTAGTAAGCCTTCTTTTCATGAATAAAGGCTTACTCAGTACATCGGTATTTAAATTGAATTTGTAGAATCAAATCTAGACAATTGATTTGGTATCGAAAACATCACGTTTTCATCGGATTATGCTACTTTAAGAACTTATTATACAACTTTAACGATGTGTCCGATTCCTTACATACACATTGTTTCCTAATAACTCGTTTCACACGAATCAGAATTCCCCTAATATCAATCAAATATAAAACATATAATAATTCTTTTTAATATTTAGAAAATGCAAATAATAGATTATTTGTTAAATACAGTACCAAAACTCAAATCCATCGGACTACGTAATTTTAATATATTCAGCTTGTTAAAACCTACCGATTCTTGTCCATGGCCGACTGAGTTCCGTGCGCGCGGCCCCTGTCGATAAATACATGCATTAATGAATTAAATTGGAACCAAATGTTGAAACCTCACATTAACCTTTCAGTTTTATTCCATTAGTAAAAATCACCAGATGATCCATCAGATGATGAAATCATGTGCTATTAATAGATCCTATTCACATGTGATCGAAAACGAGGCTGGTTGTTTACAATCCAATTGCACCATATAATATTTATAAATACATCGAAAACCTATGGATGGTGTGGCGTGGTATGGTGTGGTATGGTGACATGTTTGTTTTTTTGTTGGAGTTTTACGTCCTGGCAACATCTAAGGTCATATTAGGACGGGTACTGACTTGTGACAGTGCACACTCATGGTGACTTTATAGTGCTGCCCCACTGGGAGACCAGGCCAACAGCACCATGACCTGATATCCCACTCAGTCACATTATCCTGACACTGAGCCACTCAGTCCTTACCCTATCCTAATAATGCTTAGCGCCTGGCTAGGAAGTGACAAGTATAAATTGTAAGGCATTGGTTTGACTCGACCAGGGAGACGGACGCTCAACTCATACGGCCATACTGTCAGGAGTTTAACGCAATATAATTCGGTGCTGCGTCCGGTACCCGTTCACACATTTTCTACCATTCCCCCCCCCCCAGTATCAGTACAAGCCTCGTTTTCGTTTGTTCGCGTGAATATGTGTCTATTGTAACAACCAAATAAACCACTTGTCAAGTGTGTCCTAGAATGAGAGTCAAAGCGAGGGTCATGTCCGCCATGCAACATCTGAATCGCGCTATTTACAACAGCAGTCTGCTCCAACCCTGATAGCTTCTATTTCACTTCATAATAATATTTAACTATACTATCAAAATTGCTGAGTTCTGAAAGTAAAATATATTTAATCAATGCTTTATCGCTGAATTTATATCAAGTTTGAGGACACCCGCTTTCTGGTTTTGTATATGGACCGCAATTTCAGCATTCAGACTGGAAGGCTTCGGGCTTTAAACCCAAATCAGTCAATATTATATTTTAATAATATCATACACAGTAAAACCTCTCTCAATCGACCGACCATGGGGCCGACTTTAAGTTGTACATTTAGGGAGGTGGTCGGTTTGGAGAGTTAGAATATGCTTACAATGGTATTGTTGGGACCCAAATAAAGCGATCGATATAGGGGAGTGGTCGATCTGTGGAGGGGTCCGCATAGAGAGGTTTTACTGTGTATATAAACCCCAAATGAGTCAATGACTATTTTACATGTAATAAAACGTAATATTCTGGTGGGACTCAGATCTTGCATGAGTTGTGTTCATATATGTTCATGGAGAGTGACAGTAATTTGAGGTTCACTATTAGTATTACTACAAAAGTACAATGTAATAAGTTCTAAAATACATCTTTTCCACAAATTATGCAGGCTGTTGAAAATCATAATGTGAATTAATTGTGGAAGCGAATAATAAATTTGTATAAAGATACCATTCAATGCAATGATTATTGAACAATGCATAACCAAAAAAAAGTATTAGTTCTAAGGTCCTATACTGTATTAGTTTCTTGCCAATGCCATCAGACGGTGGGTTGTTGGTGGAAATTGTCTATTCTCTTTTTCAATTATGTAATACCGTAAAGCAGAAGTCTTGTTCACTAGGTACTATGTTGTGAATATGTTTTAGTGGAATACACTAAAAGGTGTCCTGTTTATGCAATTTGAACAATTCTGAAATTATCCCGTGCAGAGAATTCATACATCCATTTGGGTGTGGACTTTTGATGGCTTAAATCTCTGCATCTCTCGGGGTTTTCTTCCCAGCTGTAATACTTGCATTTGACCTATTTTGAAGTTACCAATAACAGTCTATTTGACACAAATGGTGATATGCAGCAAAATTTTTGAAAATTATCAATCTTGCTTTCAGATGGGGAAGAATGGGGTAGCCTCAGCATAGAGCAGGGCTCCTGCAACTGTCACTCTCCAGGCAGATAGTCAGTTACTTAGAAAACTCAAACAGAGCTGTGATGGTTAACTAACCATTTGTCGGAGAAATAGCTGCCACTCTCCAGGCTCATCAGAGAACTCAAAACAGAGCTGTGCTGATAACCAACCATCTGTCGGAGAAATAGTTGCCACTCTCCAGGAAGATAGCCAGTTACATAAACAGGCAACTCAAACAGAGCTCTGCTGATAACCAACCATTTGTTGGAGAAATAGCTGCCACTCTCCAGGAAGATAGCCAGTTACATAAACAGGCAACTCAAACAGAGCTGTGCTGATAACCAACCATTGTCAGAGAAATATCTATCACTCTTCAGGCAGATGGCTAGTTACATAGACAACTCAAATAGAGCAGTGCTGGTAACCAAACATCTGTCGGAGAATTATCTATCACTCTTCAGGCAGATGGCTAGTTACATCATCATCATCATCATCATCATCATCATCATCATCATCATCATCATCATCATCATCATCATCATCGGTTCTGTCAAGGACCTGTACCACAAGGCTAGTTACATAAACAACTCAAACAGAGCTGGGCTGGTAACCAAACATTTGTCGGAGAAATAGCTGTCACTCTCCAGACAGATAGTCAGTCAGTTACATAGACAACTCAAACAGAGCTGTGCTGGTAACCAAACATTTGTCGGAGAAATAGCTGTCACGCTCCAGGCAGATAGCCAGTTACCTAGACAGACAACTCAAACAGAGATGTACTGGTAACCAACCAGCTTTTTGTTATTTATCAGACCATCCATACTTCATGCGGTGAGTTGTACAGACTAATGCATTACCACAAGTATGCTTCGTATCACTTAAGACTTCCTAGTGACGGATATAGCATGAAGCCATCATGATAGCACACAAGCCACCCACGTGACGCAATCGCTCGCAATGGGTAACAACAAATCCTGCAACTACTCAAGATTCAAGACGCTTCGTTCGGTTAGTAAATACAAGACATGTACATGATAAAACACCAAGACAAATTAGTTTTATCACAGTAGATGCAGATTGTTAATGACGAATAACGCAGAATTAATCTAGAAAAATATGTAGGCTGAAATGTTTCACTTACATCGAGCTGTTCATTTGTTTTGGGCGATTTTTTTGTGTTGGGGGGGGGGGGGATTAAATTAAGGGGTGAAGATAAGTACATTTTAAGAGAATATAATTGGACACATTGATACACAGCTTAAAATGAGATTTTAAGCATACTGACTTACAGTCTAAAATAAGATTTTAAGCACCCGATCATGTAGATGAAAGTGATCTCAGCATCAACCAGTCCTCCAATTTACAACCATTACTATTGTATTCCCACCAGGGGTCGAGTCAGTTATTCTAATCTATTTACACCACGGTTACACCACATCTTCCTCATTAACAAGAGGCATTTGCCCGACAAAAATAACTAGCTCTTCCCGAAGGACTCTTATGTACACATGAATGAGAATATATATTTTACATACTTTTGGTACATTTTGTGGGATAGATGTGGTGTTCTCTGTGGTGGAGTGGTTAGAGTGTCTGACTTTTGTCTAGGTCGGACTCCTAATCTGAAGGTCGGTGGTTCGATTCCCCATGCCCCCACCTCTGCCAATTTGGATTTCCACCGCTGTGTATAACTTACAGCGTCATCAAAGGCCAGTTGCTCTCATACCATGTCTATGTGGTGTGGGAGGTTAAAAATCCCTTGGGTCAGTAAAAGTGTAGGCTCGGGCTTTCTATCGACAAACTGTCTAATGGTGAAAACAAGCCTATTCAGGCTTATCCATGATAGGCAGTATAAATCTTCAACAACAACAAATGTGTGTAGGATTGCTAGCATACTTAACACGCAGTCTCTTAAACTGAATACCACATATTTGGTTTTCATTTTTAAGATGGTGATAATTACTTCTTTCTTTTTTTTTGGTAGCATGTAAAATAGTTATTGTTGCCTCTGCGTGTTAAGTGTATATATATATATTTATATATCCTTTTAGTTTGAAGATAAAAGTACAGGATCTGCAGCCCGAGAGGTTACTTGTATGTACTGAAAGAGAGGCAGTACTTTCAAGTGAGACAATATAATCAGCCACAGGGACGAAAGGGAGCAAATGATAAACGCATTCAACAGCGAATGTCCATTCTTACCCAAAGTGAACTACTGTCTTTGGATCTACTCGACATGTAAGATTTGGTCGAGGTTGGGTGGGATTGGGTTGAGGGTGGGTTAGGGGTTGGTTGTTGGAGTTTTACGTCCTGGCAACACCTATGGTCATAATAGGACAGGGGGGTTAGGGGGTGTAGATGGGCATTGACCTATTTGAAGACAATTGACATGTACAACCACTGTACTACAACCACTATGTGAACCAGTGAAGGATGATTTGACCGGGATTTGGTCTCCCTACTTCGAGGAAACTTCCACTTCATAACACGCCAGGTTAATAGCGGAAGTTCGGGCGGGGGGAGGGGGTCGAGGGAATGAGAGGAGAATTAAAAAAATATTTTAAAAATATTAAAAACATACCTCAATCCGTACGGCTGCTCTGCTATTACAGAGTACAGTATAAGCTGTGATGTCACACATATTGTCAGAATTTGATTAAAATACTAGGTATCTACAAAAAGAAAGGGGACACACACTCAATAAAAAATAATTTATATTTTTTTTAAAGGTTTTCTGGTATGAGTACCGGTAAATATGAATTGATTAAAATAATTCAAAGTGATTAGTGCCTATTTAATACATACATGAATATGTTCCTACAGGTGTTCAAGTTGACTGTCCGCATTAGTAAAGTCTGAATAATCTTTTTATTAAAAAGAACAAAGAATAACCTGTGGAGTCATTTAAAATGGTGATATTATGCTATCCAGCAGATAAGTGGTAATATATAAAAAAAATATTTATATAAATATATATATATATAAACGCACATGTATACATACAAACACACGTGTATATATATAATTCCCACATAGATAAGAGGAATTTAATTATCTATTCACGAGGTAGTCTAAAATGGAGTATGATAGGTCAGGTGTGAGAGTACAAAGGGGTGAATAAATTATGTCAACCATTTCGAACAAAATTCAGACACTTACAAAAATAACGGAAAATGACCACAACCATTGCTTATCAAGACATGAACTTACAAATATGTGGGCATATACAAAAAAAACATGACGTTCCTTTGTTTATATTTCCCTTGTAGTAAGCTACATCATGATTCTCTATGGAAATATAATGCACGTGGCACAAATGCCATTCAACGGAGTAGACAGAATGGTAGCTTCAAAGCAACACTGATGCACACAAAGAGAAGACAAATCCAGATAAATCTACAGAATGGTTGTACAGTACAATTCAGGGACGGATTAACTTGACTGACGCAAAGATGACATTGACAGCTGGTTCCGCGTGATTGATTGGTTGTTGGAGTTTTACATCCTGGCAACATCTAAGGTCATACCAGGACAGGTATCGACTTGTGACAGTGCGCACTCGTTGCGACTTTATAGTGCTGCCCCTCTGGGAGACCAGGCCGCCAGCACCATGACCTGATATCCCACTCAGTCACATTATCCTGACACTGAGGTAACCAGTCCTTGCCCTATCCTATTAATAACGAGCGCCAGGCTAGGAAGCGACAAGTATACCTTTTTAAGTCATTGGTTTGACTAGACCAGATTTCGAACCCCACGATCTACCAAAACGGGAGACGGACGCTCAACTCATTCGGTCATCCCATCTCGTCGAGTTCCATGTTAAGCGATAACACGCTGTCCCAGTGAGACACACGATAGGTGGCCAACCTTTGGCCTCTAACCAGCAATACATGGGATTCCCTGACAGCTTCAGCTCTTTATTCTTTCAAATAAATTTTAAAAGACGAAGATGTTATAGACACATTAATAATGGTTCAAGCTTTTAGACCAATAAAATATTAGATATGTCAACCTCACGTGAGAACTGTGAATATAACTACCAATCTTGTATTTCAACGTTATCTCAATATTTATATACATAGAGCCATTTGGATGATTTCATTGTTCAAGAAGTCGACATTAATAATGGGAAATGTACCGTCTTCTCGCGGGTTAACACCCATGGGTGGGTTAACGCCCATGTGTGGGTTAACGCCGACCCCCCCGTTGGCCAATATTTTGTAAACGCCCATGTATGAGTAAAAGCCCAACCCCCACTTCAGTGATTTGCCAATTTAAACGCCATGGGGCATTAACCCGCGATGACACAGTATATGTCAAAATACAATGCACTGTGTGCTATATAACTCATTATGTGACTATAATAAATAATTTGGATCACTTATGTGGGTATAAATATCGATTTACGATCATTTGTCCCATTGTCTGTATTACCTTTCACCCACTATACCATTTCCTTGTCATGTGGTCTCTGCAGGTTAATACCACTGGCGCCACCTGTGGTGTTCCCCCTCACTAATCCCGTCCACGGCCCTGTTCATTCAGCACCCAAAAAGTCAGCCCAACTTAGATGTTTTGTTTTCCTCGACCTGTGAGTAGTAACTAGATTCCTGTAATACTAGTAGTCTACACTCACCTGCCAGACAAAGAGCCACATACACAGGTAGTCATGGATAGGTAGATAAAAGATTCACCCCGTACTGACAGTACAGGGGGGAACGACACCGAGTCTAAATACGGGCGAAAATAGCTTTAGTATGGAACAGGAAGTAGAATGCCTGGCTCCAGTATCAAATGGTTACTTATATCGACACAGAGTTGGTGAAATGGGAGAGAATGCAAAAAGACAAGATGGCAGCCATAGAACGCCGTCGATTTCACTTTTAAAGTCTATTAAACTGCATGTTTTATTACATTTTTCAACTCAAAGGTAGCGGAGAAATATAAAAACATATATAAAGAATAAGTATTGCTTCTTAAATTAAGACATTATTCACTCAATTAATTTCCCCAGCATGTCGAAATTCTTCACCAGCTTTTCTAATGGGTTGCTTTCACCCATGTAACTGTAAGTATGGGGTGAATCTTTTATCTAATGGATAGGGTGATTGCATCTGGGAGTCTACGTCGTAGAATTGTTAGCATGCTAGTCCCAGAATGGCAAAAAGTGTGGGTTTGAATCCTGCTTTAGGCACAATATTTCACATTTGCATCACCCCCCCCCCCCCACAATGACAGTGGTTCCGTGACCAGAATTCCATACAAGATACATTTTGTATGGTTATTGAACCTACCCTGTGTATGTATATGCAATTGCATTGCTTGTATGCATGTAATTGTAAGCATTAAACGACCTATTGACATGAACCAATTAAATTAGGTTTTAAAAAAAATTCTAATTGTTAATTATTGCCAAACGCTCTTTGGCATAAATGATACCAGGGCACCCGCCCCCCCCCCCCCCCCCGCCCCCCCACGGACAGTCATCTTCTATAGCCATGGAATCGGAAAATCAGACGAAAATGTGATTGCGTCTTGCATTCCCGAGCACATATATATTCAACATGTGACAACAATATGAAAGAAATAGATCTCAACAAGGGTTAATCACATTTTAGACATCGAAGCAAAAGACAGCAGTCCATTTGTCCGCAGACGAGGAAAAGAAGCCAGACTAAGCACGAGATGAGAGTGGATCAATGGGGGAGGGGGCAGGGGAGGGGGAGGGGGTGGTAGACAGATGACAAATGGACACCTTTTGCGAATAAGTCCACCAACAATTTGCACCAAAATAATATTAACTGAATGAGTCCTGTAAACCCTGAGCGGAAGTCACAATTCCAGGAGCAGCTCGAAACTGGGGCATATCCTTATAATAAATGCAGGGTTCGTACACATGTGAAGATATGGAATTCAGGCTATTTCAAGGCTTTTCAAGGCTGTTAATTTTTTTAATAGAAATTCAAGACTATTTTCATTCGGATTTAGACTGAAATCGCCATTCGGAATGGCGATTTCGGACTAATGGCGATTTCGGACTAATTTACATCAGTGGAAACAGTTTAATGGAATTCAAGGCCTTTCAAGGCTAATTACCCTAGATAGATAGATAGATAGATAGATAGATAGATAGATAGATAGATAGATAGATAGATAGATAGATAGATAGATAGATAGATAGATAGAAGTTCAAGACTTTTCAAGACTTCCCAGGCCCCGAACGGACCCTGTAAATGCTACATTTCCTTTTATTAAATGAAAATTAAAAAGTAAGTCTACAATGTCCACAAAAATATAGTTATAACTACACTCATACAATACATTTGAAGAAGTAAAAGACAATACAAAGGAGTATTCTCCAGGTTTAGTTTGCAGTGAGTGGGTTTTTTTTGGGGTGTTTTTTTGGGGGGGGGTAGCGACAACAGGCGGCATTTTGTTAGTAAAGGGTGCCAGATTGGCAGTGAGTCAGGTGTGAATCAAGTATGAGTCAGGCTTACCTCGTCCTCTTTGACAGTCGGGGAGTTCATCAAGGCCCTACAACAATAACAAAACAATTTTACCGACATCGTCACAAACACCTTATATCGTAATAACCCACATAGGAAAACAGCGGTGACTACCCCATACATACAATTACAATACATAAGTAGCTATTGTCTGATATAGGGTTTGGTGCCTGTTGGTTGGTTGTTGGAGTTTTAAGTCCTCAGACCTGGCAACATCTAAGGTCATAGCAAACCAGGTACCGACTTGTGACAGTGCACACTCATAGTGACTTTATAGTACTGCCCCACAGGGAAAGCAGGCTGCCAGCACCATGACCTGATTACCCACTCAGTCAAACTATCCTGACACTGAGCCAACGAGTCCTTACCATATCCTAATAATGCCGAGCGCCTGGCTAGGAAGCGACAAGTATAAATTTTTACGTCATTGGTTTGACTCGACCAAGGTTCGAACGTATGGGTTCGAATCCCACGATTTACCAAAACGGGAGACGGACCTCAACTCATTCAGCCATCCCGTCTGGTTTTAGGTGACTGTAGAATTTGAGGAAGAGTATCGCCCGATAGCGATACTCATTCCTTCAAAGCCCCAAAGCATTCAAACCCTGTATTAGCCTGATTGTTGTTTGATGTTACTTAAAAGTACGTAGCAATTTTGCTCAGCAGGAGATTAAAATTTGGGCTTAAACGCATTCAATTTGAATACATTTCAATGTACTTCAACGAATAAGTAGCTAATGACAAAATCCCGAAAATTGATTTCACACTGACAGTCAGATATCACTGCAATCAATATGACCATACAAAAATGTCTTATCAACACTATTTTGATATTTCGCAATTTTGGTTAGCATTAATTATATAACATGTATAATACATTTCAAAACTTAACTGCAATAAATCTTTTGTAGGCCAGCTTGAGTCGGGTAAACAGTCCAAATCTAATTACAGTGAAACCCCGATTTAACGCAAATTCGGATATAACGCGATGAGTCGTCGGACTTAGAATTCCTTAATTCAGAGGTAATTCAATGAACTGAACCCTGATTTAGCACGAACGCTGGGTTTTTCTGTTGGGTGGCGGGGTTTTGCGATGAATTTGTATGGCCTGCAACAATTGCGTTACTACACGGTTTCACTGTACTGTTTTGTTTCCATCTATGGTAGCCAGCACTGATCTCTCAGGCAAGGAGCCACATCGACAGGTGGACGTGGATAGGGTGATTGCATCAGGCAGCCTAGGTACTATAATGGGTTAACACATTCGTCCCAGAATGGCAAGTAGTTTGGGTTCGAATCCTGCTCTAGGCGAAATATTTCTCATTTTTATCACCCCATGACCTATGCAATTATTTAATAACAAAAAGGATCATCCCAAGTTTTCAACCTTTTCAAGGTAATACAAAATGTACTTGCCCCCCCCCCTTCTCTCTCCCCCCCCCAAACTTGTACACATCAACATTTCACTACAGACCCAGATGAAGTAGTCAAATGAGTTGAGCGCCTGCCTTCTATATTGGTAGGTCATGGGATTCAAACCTCTGGGTTCGAACACTGGTCGCGTCAAACCAGTGACATGAAAATGTATACTTGTCGCTACCTAGCCTGGCGTTCAGCACTACTAGGATAGGGCAAGGAGCAGTGGAATGAGACAAAAACAATTATCTTCGATTGAAAATTGCCCTGCTTAATCAAACAAATAGGGAAGAAAACGAAAAGAATTCACCGAAAAAGATCAAAATATTATTAAACGAAAAGGCCGTACCTGACTGACACCTCCCACCCCCACCCCCCAGTCGCACGCGTTTAACAACCGTGAAGACGTTGAAAACTTTTAATGACCCCAAAGTATTTCTGGCGCAACACTCACTGGAAGGTCTTGCTGTAGGTGAAGCCAATGAAAGGCAGGTGATTTCCGGCGAAGGCCTTTGGGACTGGAAACGTCTCCTCCTGACCGTCATCCTTCTCAATGTTGTCGAAGTTACTCGTGTCGTCGTCACCGTGCAGCTCGGGCACCACGGGGGGCACCGCTAGCACAGCAAGGGCAAGTTTGTTTGTTGTTTGTTGTTTAACGTCCTAGCAACATCTAAAGTCATATCAGGACCGGTACCGACTTCTGACAGTGCACACTCATGGTGACTTTATAGTGCTGCCCCACTGGGAAATCAGGCTGCTGGTACCACGACCCGATATCCCACTCAGTCACATTATCCTGACACTGAGCCAACCAGTTCTTTCCCCTATCCTATTAATGCAGAGCGCCAGGTTAGGAAGTGACAAGTATCAATTATATAAGTCATGGGTTTGACTCAACCGGGAACCAAACTCCCACACGCAAGGCCCGCGCGCTACTGATTCGGCCACCGCGACCGGTACTTCAAACTAAAGTAGACTAGATTATAATGATGAACCTAATAAATCTATTTGAAAAAAAAATGGCAGAAACTCAAAACCACCAGATTATTGAACGCTACGGAAATTCTTTGAGTAATATGCATCAGGGATGAAAGTGATTTGTAGCAAAATAAAGCTGAAAGCTACGGTCAGGTTATCAAAATAATGTTGCTCCAATAATGGAATTGTTATCCTAATAATAATTATTATTATTATTACTAAAAAAGGGAACCCGACGGATAATTTCCGCGAAAATGCGGATATTCTCCCATAGGCTCAGCACTGTCAGGGAATCACGGAAAATTCCCGGAAGTCACATTTCATCCACTAGTTTCCTGGTACTATCCAAGCTCCATTCCACTGACCAGTCACAACACTCCCATGTTTTTCTTCTTTAACCTGGATAGTCGATGGAACCATCACATTTTCTAAACCAAAGGATTTACTTAGCGTTTATCCTATTTGGATGCTGGCACACTTCATAAATATTGGCTACTGCATAGAAGGGAATCCTCAGCCATTTCTTAAAAAGAACCTTTCATTACCGACTTCTGACAGTGCGCACTCATGGTGACTTTATAGTGCTGCCCCACTGGGAAATCAGGCTGCTGGCACCATGACCCGATATCCCACTCAGTCACATTATCCTGACACTGAGCCAACCAGTCCTTGCCCTATCCTATTAATCCAGAGCACCAGGTTAGGAAGTGACAAGTTTCAATTATATAAGTCATTGGTTTGACTCAACCGACTATGGGGTCCAGTAGACGTGCACACCAAAAGTAATTTGACATGTTTTCACCTCAATTACTCCAAAGATAACCCTTTAAAACAAAAGTTACATTAAACTAAAGTAAATTAAATTATAATGATCAACTCAATGAAAGTGGTTTCTGGGAAAAATAGCAGAAATGCTGATATTCTCCCATAGGTTTAGCATTGTCAGGGAATCGCGGAAAAATCCCAGAAGTCAGGTTTCATAAATATTGGTATACGCTGATACTGCAGCGCCGTTTGAAGCATGTATTAGTAGTGTACGCTGATAGTGCTGCGGCACTTGGAGCATTTAATAGTAGTATATGCTAATAGTGCTGTGGAGTCTGAACCACATATTAGTATACGCTGATGGTGCTGCGGGATTGCAAAATCCCGGAAATCCGCGGAATCGCGGAGATCTTTCATCCCTGATAATATAGTTTTCTAAAAAAGGAATATGGCAGAAACTTAAAACCATCGGAGTATGCAACTTTAACCATTTCTACCTCCCGAGATCAACATTCTAAATTTTTGTGTTTGGGTGTCCAAATTGCATTTTAAACAAATCACTCTTTGGCACAGCTTGTTCAACTTACTTTGCCTGATATTATCCCAATTCCACTGGTCGTTGATGAAGAACTGATGGCATTTGATCTCGTCGATGTTTTTAGTTCCTAACCGTACTGACCTGGAAGGCAATCAGATAGACACATTAAAAACATTTATTAAATAGGTTGATTTACATCATTTTGGGTTGGCCAAATACCTTTTAGAATCCTATTTTAGATTGAGTAATTTTCATGTTTCTGATTTCACCATCCTTCATGAATGAATGTGTAGTGGTCTGCACTGACCTCTCAGGCAAGTAACCACATAGACAGGTAGGCGTGGGGAGTGTATTGATATCAGGGAGCCTAGGTGGTGTAATGGTTAGCACACTGGCCCGGAATGCAAAGAGATGTGGGTTCGAGTCCGCCGCTGCACAATATTTCCCATTTTCATCACCCCCACGACACTGGTTGCCGTGATCCAGGATCCTGTACAAGCTATCGCGCTGTATGGTTGTTGAACCTACCCTGTGTATGTATGTGTTAGTGCATTGCCTGTATGTATGTAATTGTAAGCATTACAAGACTTACAATTCCAGGGGGACGAGTGTAGTGGTCTGCACTGACCTCTCAGGCAAGTAACCACATAGACAGGTAGGCGTGGGGAGTGTATTGATATCAGGGAGCCTAGGTGGTGTAATGGTTAGCACACTGGCCCGGAATGCAAAGAGATGTGGGTTCGAGTCCCGCTCTAGGCGCAATATTTCCCATTTTCATCACCCCCACGACACTGGTTGCCGTGATCAGGATCCTGTACAAGCTTTGCGCTGTATGGTTGTTGAACCTACCCTGTGTATGTATGTGTTAGTGCATTGCCTGTATGTATGTAATTGTAAGCATTACAAGACTTACAATTCCAGGGGGACGAGTGTAGTGGTCTGCACTGACCTCTCAGGCAAGTAACCACATAGACAGGTAGGCGTGGGGAGTGTATTGATATCAGGGAGCCTAGGTGGTGTAATGGTTAGCACACTGGCCCGGAATGCAAAGAGATGTGGGTTCGAGTCCCGCTCTAGGCGCAGTATTTCCCATTTTCATCACCCCCACGACAAATGTGTTATTTTTGTTCAACAATATAATAATATAATAGCATAAAGTGAAGGACGAAGGTCGGAGGGACAAATGTATGGCCTGACAACAACAAAATCATGAAAATAATTGATGAGTTTTGTGGACTTCTGAAGTGATGGGAGAAGCCGGAATGGTTGCAAATGTTGACCATATCCGGAAAAAATCGGGCAGATAAATTTGGAATTCCGGATAAATCTGGAAGATTCTCATTTATGAACAATCATCTCGACTTGTTGTCACACTCATTAAATGACATGTTTTTGCTTTTGAAGAACATCTAATAACACCCTCCGCCAATTCCAATAATAAAATTCAATGTCTTTGCTGCTTTGTTGGGGGTGTGTGATTTTTATTGGATGTTAATTTTTGTGTTTTTGCTTTTAATAAAAGAAATATACTGGTGACGTGTTGTGTGGGTGTTTGTTATTGTTTTTTGGGGTTGGTTGTTGGAGTTTTACGTCCTGGCAACATCTCAGGTCATATCAGCTTGTTGTTTTGCGTCCTAGCAACATCTAAGGTCATATCAGGACGGGTACCGACTTGTGACAGTGCGCACTCATGGTGACTTTATAGTGCTGCCCCAATGGAAGACCAGGCCACCAGCCCTATGACCTGATATCCCACTCAAGTCACATTATCCTGACACTGAGCCAACCAGTCCTTGCCCCATCCTAATAATGCCGAGCACCAGGCAAGGAAGCGACAAGTATCAATTTTTAAGTCATTGGTTTGACTCGACCAGGGTTCGATCCGACGAACCCACGATCTATCAACACGGGAGACGGACGCTCTAACTCATTCGGCCATCCCGTCTCAGGTCATATCAGGAAGGGTACTGACTTGTGATAGTGCGCACTCATGGCGACTTTTTAGTGCTGCCCCACTGAGAAATCAGGCCGGTAAGTAACATTATCCTGACACTGACCTAAGCAATCATTGCCCTATCCTATTAATGCCGAGCGCCAAGCTAGGAAGCGACAAGTATCAATTTTAATATTATTGGTTTCATTCGACCAGGAGCCAAACTCCCGACCTTCCGCACCTGAGGCCCGCGCTCTCCCGACAAGGCCACCGCGCCCGGTGGTTTTTATTTGGGGAGTGGGGGGTGTAGTTGTTGGGTTTTGTTCTTTTTTTGGGGGGGGGGGGGAGGGGGTAAAGGGGGAGGAGAGTCAGGAGAGAGGTAGTGGTAAAGAATTCTCAAGTATATTAAGTAGTACTGACCTGTCTGACAAGAACCCACATATAAGCCGCTTGGCGTTTACGGATATTTCTATGTCATCTGGAAAGGAGAGCTGGTTCTTGTGGTCCATAATTTTACCATAGGTCCCGACCAGAGAGTCTGCATAGAAGGGCGTGTCGCCTGAAAATAAGAGTGCCACTTAAACACAAGACCCAATACAAGGGTTTCTCCTAAATACAAGTGTCGTCTATATACAAGAGTGTCTCTGAAATACAAAAGCATCATTTACTACAAGAGTGTCACCTATACAAGAGTGACCTAAATACAAGTGTTTCCAAAATACAAGAGTGTCTCCGAAATACAAAAGTATCACTTACAAGAGTGTCACCTATATACAAGAGTCACCTAAATACAAGTGTTTCCGAAATACAGGAGTGACTCCGAAATACAAAAGTGCCACCTATATACAAGTCACCTAAATACAAGCATACAAGAGTGTTTCCAAAATACAAGATTGTCGTCGAAATACAAGTTTCACTTATAGTTATAGCAAGAGGCACCTAAATACAAGCATCATCTAAATACAAGAGTGTTTCCGAAATACAAGAGTGTCTCCTAAATACAAAAGTTTCACTTATAACAAGAGTGCCACCTAAATACAAGAGTCACCTAAATACAAGCATACAAGAGTGTTTTCAAAATACAAGATTGTTTCCGAAATACAAAAGTTACACTTATAGTTATAACAAGAGTCACCTAAATACAAGCTTCATCTAAATATAAGAGTGTTTCCGAAATACAAGAGTGTCTCTGAAATACAAAAGTTTCACTTGCTACAACAGTGTCACCTAAATACAAGTAAACTTAACAAAAGAGTGCCACCTAAAAACAAAAGATGGATTCTAAATGTTTTGAGATAAAACTAGAACTACAATAACTAATACTTTCCAGTCGCTTGTTCATCATCTTCACCTGAGGGAGTCATCGATGTGGGGGGGGAGAATGATCTTACACCCTAGCAACATGTCAGGTCATAATAGAAAGGAAAGTTCCCGCACAACACTATGCACTCCCTGTGGTTTTAGTTCTCATGCTTATTTCAAGCCTGCCTTCCCGCTCACAACTTACCGACGAGCATTTCGTAGAGAAACGTGCCCACTGACCACCAGTCGCACTCCCTGCCGTAGTAGCCGTCACTGCCCTGGGACTTGAGAACCTCCGGGGAGATGTAGTCGGGCGTGCCAACCGCAGTGTCCGACCGCACCATTCCATCCTGCAACACCGAGCACCAGGCCGGATCGTCAAACATCAAACCACAACTCACTATTCCTTCCAACAACAAATAATTGCTTACTGTAATTTAAAAAGAAGATAATGTAATTAATCAATAACTTATTAGCAAATTATAATTTGGATGAGTTAAAAGTAAAGCTTGTTTTATTTTACGACACCTCTAGAGCACATTGATTTTCCTATCATCGACTATTGGACGTAAAAAATATGGTCATTCTGACATATTTCTTCAGAGGAAACATGCGGCCGCTACTCTTTCCAATAACTAGCAAGGGGTCTTTTATATGCACTTCCCCACAGACAGGACAGAACATACAACAGCCTTTGATGAACCAGTTGTGGACCACTGGTTGGAACAGAAAATAGCCCAAACTGCAAATGGGTCCACTGAGCAGGATGGATCGATCGGATGACCTACACCATCACAGGTGGACGAGTTGGATGAGTTATGCAAATAAGATCAGGATTTGAGTTATTTGCTTTGATAGCACTATTTAATTACATGTTTCATTTCTTTGGGGTTGTATTGCTTTGTTGGTTTTTCCATGTTTCTATGTAAGTCCATATATGAGCCTCAGCACCATGCGGTGTCAGTAGTGACTACTCTGACCACCCTTGCCACATAGCAGCAATAGGTGGCAGTAGGTTAGCCGGGGCAGTCCCCTTGTGGACTGCTAAGTGCTTGGCTAGCGGCCAACCACCACGTGAGAAGATACCTGCGACCTGCCCGAGCAGTAGACTGGGCAATTGTGTCGTGTGGCTGGTGAGATGTGGTGGAATAATCAATTTAAAGAAGCTATTGCGGAGTGTTCCCTATTGGTGCTATATTACACAAGGGATACATTCATGGTCTATGACATAATTATATATTAACCAAAATATTCATTTTGTTTCAATCAGTTTACTTACAATCTTTTTCGATTTACCTTGCAGTTAGAATTTTCAACAACAAAAAATGTTGTTTATTTCTGTGTGTTTTTTAACTGGTATTGGCTAACTCTAATTCTTACCAAGGTTTGACGATCAGAGAGGTTATTCCATACATGAGTAGGCCGATGATTGCTAAAAACTTGTTTTTTTGGGGTGAGGGGGACGGAGTGCTGACCTTAAATAGACATTTTTCTTTTTCATAAAGGTGAGGATACCTGCCTAATTGTAGATGCCATCTCTCAGCAAAGCATGTGCATCCATTTTTTTGTTATTACTGTTACAGTAAGCCCAGCATTACCGTGTCATCATGATTATTATTTGACAGTTATGAGAAAAAAAAGTCATAGATTCCTACGACTATGGACAGTGATATATAGAATGAAAACGTTAAAACGGAATAGATTTAATTGAAATGGGCCAGTATTGCCACGACAAGTGAACCCTTTCATTTAAGTGCGAAGTCCAGTGGTTTCCAACTTACCTTGTCCATCCGCATACAGGTTCCAAAGTCGGCTAGTTTTAAGTGCCCTTGTGCGTCCAACAACATATTATCTGGTTTTACATCCCTGTAAAGTAAAATGATATCGCATCAAACTTGAGCATATCGCTATACACGCTTGAATTGAATTGAATTTTATTTTATTTGTGTGTCGACATATTACCCATCAAGAATAGTAATTGTGGACCAGGAAGCTCCTAAGTAGCTCTGAGATAAATACACGCGCAAATATTACTAACAAACCATACACGACAATAAACTACAAACTAATGACTAAAGCTGTTCAGCATTGAAAACAAGTTCTATCATGAACTTATTTATCCTCCAAGCATTGTTAATCCCATCATTACTAACAGCCTACTTACTCAAACTACTTCATGTAGTCAAAAAACACACCTGAGGTATTAACCTTTTAAGCATACCCCTATAAGCTAACCAGACTCTATCTAACAGAATAAACAAACCATTCTACTAACACTCACTCCATCTCAAAATGTTAACTCCAACATGATAGTTTTGCAGTTCACAACATATTTGGCATAAAAACCTATGAAGGGAAACTATGCACCTAACCACTCCATAATGTAAAGGTCTAATCAATACACATGTATGTATCAAGTGTGTAGGAATACAACATATAACTGCTATTTTTGTATTTGAATTGTCAAACTATACCATATGTAAGTCTTTGAATGTTTGATATTGTTATTTCAGCTGATTTGGGCTAGCTGCTGGTGACGATATCAGACTACATGTGCATATATTGTAAATATCTGTATTGTCACATGGCTGGAAGACCAGTGCCACGGCGCTGACAAAAGACTTTATTCAATGAATAAACTATATTTACAACAACAACAAATATATTATGGACAGGATGGGTAAATAAACCATAACTAACATATTTTGTTTGTTTAATACACATACACACTTACCTGTGCACGAAGCCCATATTGTGGATAGCCTGCAATGCCAGTACAACCTCAGCGCAGTAGAACTTTGCCCATTTTTCAGGCACATCGTAGTTGCCCATCAGGTTCACCAGATCTCCTCCCGGCATGTAGTCCATCACCATGTACAGGTGTTTAGCGTCTTGGAATGCATAGTGTAGCTACAAATCGCAAACAGACATTGTTCACACCTAGCTGTACAGATTGTTGGCTGCATAGGTATTATATCGTCACCACTGTAGTTTAGATTGGCAACACTACTCTACAGCGTTCTAAATAAGAGCTTGGCCGCTTTTCCGGGACAAGTGAAAATTCAGACGGACAAGTGAAAATCACTAGTGACAAATTCTACTCTTTTTTTTTTTTATCACTGCTCTATATTAGAATCTATGAGTCGTTCTCTGAAACTTGGTACGATTGAATGATTTTGTGCTTAATTGAAAATGTGAAAATTTACATAGAAATGTACACAAATTTTAAAAACTTTTTTCTTGTAAGACATAATTTTGTTTGCTTAACTGCAATCAATAAAATCTTGTCTGAATGTGTTGTACACGCTAAAATGATGTTCTGGATGTGTGTTTAATTTCCATGTTACATGAGACAATTTAACGTATTGCTTAATTTGTATAATATTAAAATCAAAAAGTGAAACAGCTTATTTTCAACTCTGATATATATGCACAACACATAAATCTTTATATGAACATGGTGTAAAAATATACTGCTTTTCGGTTTGGGTTTATATATTGGCAGAGAGCATTACTATTCTCAGGCGACGGAGTGGGGACCAGGGTTATGTAACAGAGAAGCAATGGGTGCCCACTCACTGTGTGACATAAGAGTCTATGTGGAAAATGTGATAACACATAGCGACCGAGATTGTGATGTGATAGTTCATATTTAACAGACAGTTAATGATTAGTGAAGTCTTCCCTCCATGCACCAGAAAGAATGCAAGTGGAGGGGAAGGACATTTTTAATATATGTTTATTGTAACTGTCTGCAACTACCTGTTACCATGGGGCCGATAGGCAAGCACACCCAGTCATCCTGCATACATTATGGGCACCACCTGCAGCTGGGGGTTGAGTGACAGCTGCCCCCTATTAGGGCGTCACACACCAGGCTGTAGAGGGTGTCTGGTTGGCTGGCTGTGGGAGCCCAGTCACCTGCATTCCTTATACCTGACACACAGACCCCACTCTGGGCACTCTTGTCAGGGACTCCAGACACTCTGTCTGAGACTCCACTTTCTAAACCAAAACTAGCAGCTATTCAAAAGGCACTGAGCTTTTATCAACAATCATGGGACTCAGGTTCAATGGGCTGTAGGCACTGATTCTTATACACACTAGCAAGAGACATGAGGATCTGTGTGACAGTTGGTAAGGAGTGAGGGTGATAGGTCGCCAATAGGTGAACAGGAGTTGATGCCAATAAAGCACAACTTCTTCACTGTCAATCTTGCGTGACTTGTCTTCCCTTTTCTTCCTTATGAGTTTGTTGAGAGGGACACCCCGTGGGAACTGACAGACAGTTGTCAGAACACACCTGGGATAGAGTAGTGGTATCCGGGGCTCTGACGGCCGAGTTCCGCAGATATTACAATGGATTCTGCTATTATTTGGAATGTTTTCACTTTTGGTATCCATGTCACAAATGTGGTTCCCAATTTCAGAGAACAACCCATATATTTATATGTTCCTAAATTCAGAACAAGTTATCTCTCTATTAGCATAAATTTCTATTCAGTTACAGGGTCCACCATACAAATGTGAAAATATGGAATTCAAGGCTATTTCAAGACTTTTCAGGGTTGTTCTTGATAGAGATTCAAGACTATTTTCATGTGGATTTCAGGGAGGAAAACACTGGTGATATCGGACAAATTTACACCAGTAGGGACAGTTTAATGGAATTGAAGTGAAGGCTTTTCAAGACTAATTACCCAAAATAGGTTAAATAGAAGGCTTTTCAAGACCTTGAAATGGGGCACATGGAGTTCAAGATTTGTCACGACCTGAAGAGACCCTGCTGTTATTAGGAAATGGCATGCTTTACAATTATTCTTCATACAACGATCCGGCATAATTCCAGAAAATTTATATTAATTCACACAGATTCTTTATGGTTAAAAAACCCATTTAAATCATCATTTCCTCCTTCTCGATGCTATGTACATATTCTAAGTCAAGAAGCTGGCAGATGAGATGGCACGGTACCTGGATTATCCATTCACTGTTGGCATTGGCCATGATTTCACGTTCTTCCCAGAAGAAAGCTGAATCGGACCTCTTGATCTGTGAGTGAAGGGAAACGGAAACAGTTAGTAAACATTACAAGAGAATCAAATGGAAGAAGCAGAGGAAGAAAACAAACGGGGGGAGGGGGGAATCTAAGACAGTATGTTCAGGGATGAAAGTGGTCTCCGGGAACAAAAGCGGAAATGCGGATATTATCCCAGGTTTAGCATTGTCAGGGAATTGCGGAAAATTTCCGGAAGTCGGGTTTCATATATATTGGTATACGCTGATAGCGCTGCGCCGTTTGAAGCATTTATTAGTAATATACGCTGATAGTGCTGCGGGGTCTGCACCACGTATTAGTATAGATCTAGTGGTATATGCTGATAGCGCTGTGCCGTTTGAAGCATTTATTAGTGGTATACGCTGATAGTGCTGCGGGGTCTGCACCGTATTAGTATAGATATACGCTGATGGTGCTGCGGGATTGAAAAATCCCCGAAATCTGCGGAATCACGGAGATCTTTCATCCCTGATGTTATAGAAATATAATTGATTGATGGTGATTTTAAACCATGTGAACAAGAGCAAATAAAGGCAGACGCTCAATCCATTTTGGCGGGTGGGGGGGGGGGGCCCCAATAGCATAAACAAATATATATATTACCAAAAATAAAAGGGGAGATAGAGACCGATAGAACATGAATTAGCCAAGAGGGATAATTGGTGGGAACCACTTAATCTCACTGATACTTTGCACGGCTGTGGCAGTTCTTCGATAAATGGAATGATGTCATCCCATCTATTTTGTGTCTTATGCTAATCCCATTCATGTTGCCATTTAGATTTATAGACATAAGAAAGAGTGTACATCGCCAAAAGGTCATAATAGTTTTCAGCGAGACAAAACTTCTCTTTTTTTTTAAATTAATTTTTTTAAATACTTCTCCACAAGAACATGCCACTATCCACAATTCTCAACTCTTATCCCAAATCAAAGATAATTACATGTCTTCCCATATTTACTATCTCAGGGGTCTGTGGTGGGGTTTTAAAAGTTGTGAATAAAATCACGTCTTAGGCAACAATAAATAATTTTGGCGATGGGTTCAAACAGTTAATACAACACACTGCTGGTTAGACAATCACACTCTTAAGCCCCAGTCACACCTACCCGGACTAGCCCCGGATTTTGAGCCGGACCACCCCCGGATTGTCCCAGACCGCCCCGGATAAAATCACTGTTTTCGTCATTTTTTGCCTCGCAGTCACACCTTCCCGGACGAGCCCCCCGGACCAGAGGCCGGATCGCCCCGGACCAATCCCGGTGTAGCCACGGACTAGTCCCGGACAAGTGATCCGCGGTAAACCGGACAGTCTGTGGCGATCCGTGATGATCCATGGTGATCCGGGTCTTATCCGGGCAGTCCGGAAGTGGTCCGTGGCTACGCCGGGGGTAGTCCAGGAAAGTCTGGGGGGTGGTCCGGGTTAAACCGTGGCTGAAACGTGGCTCATCGGGGGCGAAACAGCCCCGGACCACCCCCGGACCGGCCCCGGTTCACCCCCGGATAATGCCGGATCGAGCCCGGATCGCAAAATGCCCCGGACCGCCCCGGATGTTTTAAACATTTTAAAACATCCGGGGCGGACCCCGGACCAGCCACGGATCACGCCGGATCACCCCGGATGACGGTCTGGGGTTCGTCCGGCCCCTTACCCGGGTAGGTGTGATTGGGGCTTTAGAAATGAATATCAATAGTTACTTACCATTTCAAATTTGCTTAACATTTTCATTGCATAGACTTGCTTTGTGGACTTGTGCCGGACCTGAAACAACAATTAATATTGAAGATTAATGTATCCAAGTATACTACGCACGTCATATATTCGGTAGGGGTGTTTTAATTGTATAAGAATGGTTGTTCGGGCATGATACGCTGCAACATCCTTTATACACATCACATCACATCACATTACATCACATCCTCTGCCCCCTCCCCATCCCAGTCGGGTAGCATACTAAATGTCTGTACAGGACACGGTGGCCGAATCGATAAGAGTGCTTCCCTTGTGGGAGGTCGTAGGTTCGAACCCCGACCGAGTCAAACCAATGACATACAAAATTGATACTTGTCGCTAGCTAGCCTGGCATTCAGCATTAATACGATAGGGCAAGTCCTAGCTAGCTCAGTATCAGGATAATGTGACTGAGAGCCAGCGGCCCGGAGTGAGGAAGCACTACATAGTCGCCAAGAATGTACAGTCGCAGGTCTGTACCCGTCCTGATGATATGACCTTAGATGTTGCTTGGACGCAAAATCCCAACAAACTTCAGTTTGCACCAATTTCATTCTCTTTTTGACTGCTCTCTTTGTAAGCCCCAATTCTTGAGACGGTTTGATCTGTTCTAAAAGCACTGTTCTCCATACAAATGATTACTAATTAGCATGGCAAATACATTAATTAATACAAATTAGCATGGGCAGGTCCTTTGATAAAATCCTTCTACCAAGATTGAATACAATTGACCTAATTCCTCCTATAACCAATGTTGCAGCGACTGACGGTGCTGATTAAGCTTGTGTCAGTGGTTCGAATCAAATATATGAAATATATCAAATCAACATTTTCTGGCCGGAGAGGTGTCCTAAATATTTTATGCATCAGAACATTTCAGTCATCAGCACCGAAACTCTGGTCTTTCAATCCAGCCAAATCTTGCTGATGTGATCAGACGGGATGGCCGAATGAGTTAGAGCGTCCGCCTCCCGTGTTGGTAGATCGTGGGTTCGAACCCTGGTCGAGTCAAACCAATGACGTAAAAATTTATACTTGTCGCTTCCTAGCCAGGGGCTCGGCATTATTAGGACAGGGCAAGGACTGGTGGGCTCAGTGTCAGGATAATGTGACTGAGTGGGATACCAGGTCATGGTGCTGGCAGCTTGGTTTCCCAGTGGGACAGCACTATAAAGTCACCATGAGTGTGTACTGTCACAAGTCGGTACCTGTCCTGATATGACCTTAGATGTTGCTAGGAAGTAAAACAACAACAAACAAACAAACAAATGTTGATAATGAATGGTAGTAACGGAATGGTGTATGAGAATGAGAGAGGTTTTGGGAGAGATTACATTGTAAGCCTTTGACTACTATATTTAATTGCTTGTTTTGCATAAGAGTAAGTTACTTACCAGTTGGACTTCTCCAAAGGATCCCCTGCCGATAACCTTGATCATATGGAAGTCGACTACCTTCATCCGGGTGTTGTTAATAACATCCACGGGCTGCTCATCTGTAGAGAACATATATCCAATCAACGCCACAACCAGGGTTCACAATATAAAAAGTTGGCCACCAGATTCAAGAACATTTTAAAGAATGTTTTCAAGCCTAAAGGAGAAACGCAAGATTTTGATATCGAACATTTTATAGTCTACTCAAAGGTATGTAACGTTGGGAAAACAATTCAACAGAAGTAACTAACCGGAATTTGTAAAAATCTAATTTATCTCAAATATCATGTGACATGTTATAATCAGGGTTTATACGCCAGATTCAAGAACATTTAAGAATATACACTTAAATTCAAGACCATTTGAGGGTACTCAAACCCATAAGTTAAATTCAAGAACATTCAAGACTTCGGACAGCGTGTGTGAACCCTGGCCACAACACAGTGTAAAATATTCCGATTTACGGCATTGGGGGGGAATGCAAATGTTCTATTACTGATTGGGTATACGTGACCAGGTGCATGTATGTGTATATATGTAGGTTCTGGTGGTGCCTGAGTGGAATGTAAATAGACATAGTAGTGCTGGCAGGCCTGTGTGTAAGGGGCACTCAGGGCCTACCTCCTCCCCCTCTGCCGGGTAGGATCACCACACTCAGGCTCAAGGTTGGTGGTGGCCAGGGGAGCCACACAGCTTGGTGGTGGTGGGCAGATTACTGGTAACCATGGGGGCCAGGAATGATGGATCCCTATTGGTAGGGCCAAGAATGCTTGTTTCCCATTGGGGGAAAGGGGTGGGGTGATACTCTACAATGAACCCATTTACCATGCTATTACCGAATAACCCTGGGGAACACATATATTTCAACATTGCTATGATGGACTTCAACATGTGTAGACACATTAATAGAGATTCAGCAATGAAAGAAATGCTTATCATTGTAAGACTAAGAACAGTAGCTTCATACATGAGCCTAATTTAATAGTCTAAGAAAGCTAACTAGTACCCTGCAGGTACATAGGGTAATGTGGGGGTGGTGAGATTTTCGCTCATCCTCTTTAGCATAATAATAATTGAGCAGTAAGTAGTCAATACAGTAAAACCTCCCTAACCAACCACATCCACAGATTGACCACTCCCCTAAATCGATCGCTTTATTTGGGTCCCAACAATACGATTGTAACCATATTCTAACTCCCAAAACCGACCACTTCCCTAAATGGACCACTTAAAGTCGGTCCAAAGGTTGGTCGATTTAGAGAAGTTTTACTGTAAGGCTAAAGGCTCTGTCACACATCACCGGATTGGGGAAACGCAAAGAAACCGAACAAAGTCTGTTGATATCCAACAAAGTCCGGCTTGTGTCCGTTGCATGTCCATTGATATCTGGCCCGATCCGTTACAAGTCTTGAGCATGCAGAAAACTTGTAACAGATTGCTCCGGACTGACCTATGCGGTTATTATCCATTACCGTCCGTTCTGTTACATATCCATTACCTGTCCGTTACATAATCGATACATTTCAAGTCCGAATAACACCGGACTAGAATATTCTTGGTCCGGTTTTGTCCATTGCTCAATCCGCCATAGTGTGACAGGCACTTTAAGATAAGTGTGACGAATTGTATGCATATCCTAAGCACACACGCATATAAATTTGATATATATTCACCAATATTCTGCTAGCCACCAACCCAATTCACCCCCCCCCCCCGGGGAAACAAAGAAGCTAAAATAAAATAGGATAGAGAGATGGATTTGGTCTTATGGTGGTGTTTAATTTACACTAACACTATCACATAATCACATAATACACTTACACAAAAGGTTGACCACTAGATTAAAGAACATTCCAGAACATTTTAAAGAAGACACGCAACATGTTGATACAAACCAGTGTTTGTACCAAGGCAAAAAAAAAATCTTACTTTTGTGCAACCAAAATCCTAGTTTTCATCCAGTACTTAAAATGTGGGAAAAAACAAAGCTGTCGGACAATTAACAATATATATTCCGAATAAAGTAACTTATTTCATTAGTATTCCAAAGAATTTATGATATTAAAGTTAAGTTTTGAACAAGAAATGTAAACAAAATCCGATGGATTCGTCCAAAAATAATGCAAAATTATCGGAAATCTGACGTTATCCGAAAAATATGTGAATATCCAACGAAATTCAGATAATCCAACTGTTGTTGTTTTGGGGAGTTTTCAGTCGCATTGGTGCGCTGAAGGCGGCAAATCTGCAGCACTGAATGGGCACCACTGAAAGCAGTCCCATGTGTTCGGGAGTTGGCTTCCGGTGTGTAGTGATCAGAGGAATTGAGGGGTAGGAGGCAGGGGGGGAGGAAGGAAAAAGGCAGCCTAAGAGTCCAACCACAGTCCTCTGAGAGGGCCGGGGGAGGCTGGGTGGTTGGTGTAGTTTTGCACCCCAGTAAGACGCTAGGCCATACCAGGATGTGCACCGACTTGTAACAGTGCGCACTCATGGCGACTTTATAGTGCTGCCCCACTGGGAAATCAGGCCGCCGGTGCCATGACATAATGTCCCACACAGTCACATTATCCTGACACTGTGCGCCCAGTCCCTGTCCTGATTTCATAACGCCAAGCGCCGAGCAGCAACAGGTACCCATTTTATAAGTCATTGGTTTGACTCGACCAGGATCCAAACTTCAGTCCCTCCAGATTCACCGGTATGCACCGTAAGTCCGGCCAAGGCCAGAAGAAGAAGTGAAGTGAGGATGGGATTAGTTAGGCAGAGGGTGGGGTTACCTGTTTGTTGCAGTGAAAATTAGTGGTTAGTTAGTAGTGGCACCAAGTCAGCTATGGCGATGAGGTGGGGCCTGCTGTACAAATACTGCAACCGTTTTGCAGACTGAGCTAACTTGGCGGACCGGCAGGAGGGTTTTGGAGCTAAGTAACCTGAGCAAGGGGATGGGGGACTTTAGAACACTCAAGAACATAGTTAAATTCAAGAACATTCGAGAGTACTCAAGCCAAACATCCAAATTTACAGAACATTCAAGACTTTCGACGAAGCATGCGAACCCCGTTTATACTACAGTAAAACCTCTCTAGCCGACCCCCTCCACAGATCGACTACTCTCGTATATTGATCACTTTAGTTGGGTCCCAAACGATCGCCCATACAATACCATTGTAACAATAACAAAAAACTTTCTAAACCGACCACCTCCCTAAATGGACCATTTAAAGTCGGTCACATAGTCGCTCGATTGAGAGAGGTTTTACAGTACACTCAAGAACATACAGTTAAATTCAAGAACATGCGATGATACTCAAACCAAAAATCCAAATTTACAGAACATTCATGACTTTCGCCGACTCATGCAAACTCTGTTTATACTAGAATTAGTAGAGGTATAAGAGTCCTAAATACGCTCAGTTGAAGTTGCATAGTCCGATGCCTTTTAATTTTTTACATTTCTGAGATAAATACATTATGCTAATCATTATAGTCTACTTTAGTTTAGTTTGAAGTAATTTATATTTTAAATGGCTAACTTTGGAGATATTTGATGTCAAAACATGCCAAATTAATTTTGGCAAGCATGCCAAAACTCTGGTACCATAGACTTCAGTAGCAACAGGTTCTATTAAATTGACTTATTACGATCTTTTATGCAGCAAAACATGCTTAATAAGTGCACCAGTATCAAAGTTGAATACATAGAATTATGTCTATATAAGTGTTTTGGTTTTCATCGGACTATGCAGGTTTAAGGGTTAGAGGAACCCAAAAGCGACCATGAAGAGCTTCTGAGGTTATGTGCCAACCGCAATGCCCATGCCTCAATACAAATGTTTCAAGTGTTTGTATGTCACGCCTTGTGAGACCCATTGAAGAGATGGCGCGTGTGGTTAAACCCGCTGTCCATGCAGTCGCCACTCACGCAAGTGGGTTCAATCAAAGGTACTTACA
The DNA here is from genome assembly GCA_030323885.1 of Branchipolynoe longqiensis. NCBI lineage: Eukaryota > Metazoa > Annelida > Polychaeta > Phyllodocida > Polynoidae > Branchipolynoe > Branchipolynoe longqiensis. The sequence continues at coordinate 94,390,895 of CM059187.1, forward strand.
TCGGAGCAGGAAGTTGTCCACATTTTTATTTCGACGGATTGCTGGGAAGCTACAGTCATCCACCAATGCCTGGAGACTGTCCTGGAAATGGAAATCAGGCGCGTTTAGTTCACTAATATTTTTGAGGTTTTGGGTCCTAGCAATCTATACGGTCATTTCAGGACGGGTATTTGTGACGGTGAATACCCATTGTGATTTTATAGTACTGCCATATTGAGGAACCTCGCCGCCGGCACTGTTCCCCCATATCACACCCAGTCACATTATCCTGATATTGAGCAAACCAGTCCTTGTGCTATCCTAGTAATTCCCTGCGCCCACACTATGTAGCAACGAGTATCAATTGTGTAAGTCGTTGGTTCGACTTGGCTGGGGTAATTGTGTAAGTCATTGGTTTGACTTGGTTGGGGATTTATCACATGGAAAGCCAGCGTTCTTACCGATTTGTCCACTCGGTCACTAAAATTGATTGTCTTGTCATATTCATAAACTAACATAACTATGTTGTTGAAAAGGCTGTCTGAACTTTGGGGCATCATGACATAAATGAGTGTCCATTAACACAGTACTATGCCACTGAATAGTTCGTTTATCTATGGTCGTTTTTGGAGCTTTACGTCCTGGCATCATCTAAGGTCATATCAGGACAGGCACCGACTTGTGACAGTGCACACTCATGGCAATTTTATAGTGCTGCCCCACTGGGAAATCAGGCTGCCAGCACCATGACCCGATATCTCACTCAGTCACATTATCCTGACACTGTGCTAACCAGTCCTTGTCCTATCCTATACATGGCGAGTGCCATGCTAGGAAGTGACAAGTATCAATTGTATGTCATTCTTCAACGCGATGAGGAACCGAACTCCCGATCTCCCGCGCGTGAGGCCCGCGCTCTACCGATCCGGCCACCGTGTCTTTTTGACACAGAGCCAATCATGTAGCTCGGCACATCTTCAACTACAATGCATGTTATACCCTACACTCTAACATACACATACAGTTGTAGAGTTGGTACCCGGATCTTTGGCTGTGCAATTAGGCTGTAGGGAAATACGATATAGACAAGAAAGAGAAAGTAAGAGGGAAGAGAGTAAGGGAAGGCAAGCCTTCTATCTTTATTTTATAGTACATAGGTTCCCTGGTAGGGTGTCACACCACCCCTGTCACCCAATAGGAGAACAGAATTTCTAGTCCCCATGGTAACCGGTAGTCTGCCCACCACCAACATTGATCTAGCTTCTCCTCACAGCCTAATTGTGTTGACCCTTATTGGATTGTGTTGACCCCCACACAGACAGAAGGGCCAGGTCCTGAGTGCCACTTCACTCAACCTTTTTTCTCTCTTTTTTTTCTTTTTCTTCTTGATGATTTATACTGCCTATCATGGATAAGTCTGAATAATAGACTTGTTTTAACCATTAGACAGTTTGTCGATAGAAAGCCCAAGCCTACACTTTTACCGACCCAAGGGATTTTTAACCTCCCACACCACATAGACATGGTATGAGAGCAACTGGCCTTTGATGACGCTGTAAGTTATACACAGCGGTGGAAATCCAAATTGACAGAGGTGGGGGCATGGGGAATCGAACCACTGACCTTCAGATTAGGAGTCCGACCTAGAAAAAAGTCAGACACTCTAACCAATCTGCCACAGAAAACACCACAAACCTGCCAGCACTCACTATGTCATCCACATAAACTCAGTTATAACCCAACCAATACATATATATACACATATACATAGAAGCTCACTTGGCTAGGCATATGAATAACACCTCACATAATAGCACCCCGTCCCAGCCGTATATCGGAATATTTTACACAGTGATACACTACAGTCAGACACATATAAACCCAATTTGGAATCATATAATTATAATACCCATTGATAGCTCACTTGGTATTATTGAATTGTCTATGGCATAGTACTGTAGCAGGAACAACTGTGTGAACTTGCATGATAGTTTCTGATTGTCGTGTACTGTGGTAATAGTTAAAGTTACATAGTCCAATAGTTTTGAGTTTCTGTCATTTTCTGAGATAAACCCTGAGAGGGAGCCCTGTAAAAGTGTAAAGTTGCATAGTCCTATAAAAGCGTCCAATTTTCGCAACCAAAACACTTCTCTAGATTGGATTCTATATATCTAACTGAGAAACTGGTGCACTTATTTATTAAGCATTTGTTGCATAGACAGTGATACAAAGTCAATTCATTCTCACGATTGAAGGCTACGGTGTCACAGTCCTGACATGCATGCCAACATTAATTTGGCATGTTTTCACCTCAAATATCTGCAAAGTTAGCAATTTAAAATAAAAGTATGTCAAACTAAAACGAGGTAGATAATAACGATCAAAACTAATAAAACCTCAAAACATTCGAATTATGCCAATTTCAAGCTATTCGCTAAATACTTTTAAGACGTTTAAAAAAAAAGTTTATTCAGGATGGCGAGAAGAATACCCCCACAGCTCGAGTTTTAAGTATAACCGCGCCTTCCGACACTTTTTCTAATAAGTTGTTTAGCAGCCCTGTCCTGGACACAGTGCTGCGGAAATAACTAGTTCCCAGTCGAATACACACACTGCCTTCAGTCAGAGTGTGGTAATCACAGCCTCCGCACACATGTGAAGATATGTAATTCAAGGCTATTTCAAGGCTTCTCAAGGCTGTTTTTGATAGGAAGTCAAGACTATTATCATTTAGATTTCAGAAGAATATGAATGTCGATTTCGGACTAATTTAGATCAGTGGGGACAGTTTAATGGAATTCAAGGCTTTTCAAGACTAATTACCCCATATAGGTTAAACTTAAAGTCAAGGTTTTTCAAGGCCTTGAAATGGGGCAAATGAAGTTCCAAGACTTTTTAAGATTTTCCCAGCCCTGTAGGACTCCACAGCCAAGATGCACCCAATATCGTCCAGGCATGGTGAAAGTAGTCAGTCCACCCTCCGTCCATATGTTCTGCATTCACTGTCTCGCCATGTAGTACACCAACTGACCCGGGCTCTCTGTAGACTCCCTTCTCAACCCCCTACAAACAGACCCCCACCCCCACCTTGTTCAGAACCACCATACCAACGCATAGTGAGTGAGCCAGCAGAGCAGCCCACCATTCATTCTCCTTACTCACTCACCTAGCACTGCTTCCCGTCAACTACATGTAGTCAGTTCGAGAAGAGAAAAGATTTAAAATGATATTGTCATTTGACATTGTTGCTTTTGTGTTTGTTATTGACGTGTTATGTTTTAATGGAGTTACCTTTGGGAGAGAGTGTATGTGTGTGTGTGGGGGGGGATTCTCCTTTCTTTCCTTTTTTTTTTAGCACAGGGGGGGGTACACAACGATGTGGTACGGTAAGGGTGAGGAGAGGAAGGGGAGGGGGATGGGAAGGGTAGAGGATAGGGGAGGGGAGGAGGGGGGGGGGAGGGGAGGAGAGGAGAGGAGAGGAGGGGACAGGAGAGGAGAGGAGGGGACAGGAGGGGAGAGGAGGGGAGGGGAGTGGAGTGTACTGACAGAAAATTGATTCTGTGCTTTTGCATTCTGTAAAAGCGATGGTTGAATAAAAAACAAACAATTCTCGCTGTGAATATGGCCTATGCTGACGACATGGCGTAAAAAAAAACACCAATCAATCAATCAATCAATGTCACTCCCCCTACATATATTTATTTCAATCCAAATGTCATTTAGTCATTTATTTGCTGGAAAAGATTTGTTGGAGTACGTACAGAACTGTTCACCTTAAATCCCTATCCATCGGTGGAAAATATATACCACTCCTACTTAGAGTAAAGTTAGACATGTATGTCTCCTGACGCCAGCAATTATCTACGTAAAAGGTCTACTCACTGGTGTGACAAAAGGTTTTAAAAGTGCTTCTAAACAGGATGCACCCTCCATATTGTAAATTTCAAGCTACATTAACTAAAATGACATAAGGTCATGATAATGCATAGGAAAGGATAATCATCTTTAAAAATATCAATCAATACATTATAAGATAATTGACATGGCTGGCTGGAGTCTGCAACCTATAGTAGGATAGATTAGGTTAGGCTATGTTAAGCCCCAGTCACACTACGGCTTGCGACTGCTTGCAACCACTTTGGACAAAAGAACCCAGAGTCACCGGTGACCTTGCGACCAAAGCAATGGTCGCCGACCTCCTTGAATACAAAATGGTTACAAGGTTTTTTAGTGCAGTAGCTACAACCTCGTTGCGACCATTTTGGTCGCAAGGAGGTTGGCGACCAGTGAGGACCACTTGCAACCAACATTTGTTTGTGGTTACGAAGTGGTCAAAAGCAGTCGCAAGTGATAGTGTGACTGAGGATGAAGCGAAGAGTGGTTTACCCCTTTTTAAATTAACACACACAGATAACACAAAAACATAATATACGCAAGTATACAAGACGAAGATGAACTGTGTATTATTAATAGCATCAAATCCAGATGTCTCCTATGTAGAACGCCAAATGAATGCCGTGAATTGGAGCGGGTCTGCGAACCAAAGAAAGGGTTAAAGTTGCATAGTCCAATGGTTTTGAGTTATTGTCATATCCTGAGATTAATGTCAGGTTAGTCATTATAATCTATAATACTTCAGTTTGACGTCACTTTGTGCTAAAATGACTGACTTATGAGATATTTGAAGCGTAAACATGCCAAATTAATGTTGGCACGCTTGTCAAAACGCTGACCCAATAGGCTTCAGGAGGAACATGTTCTATTAAATTGACTTAGTAAACCCTTCTATGCAGTAAAAGATGTTTAATAAGTGTACTAGTATCTAGTCGGATAAATAGGTTTAAATCCAGATAAGCGCTTTGCTTTTGAAAACTTGGTGCTAAGCAAATGTTAAAGCTGCATAGTCCGATAGAAACATCAAATTTTCAGAACCGAAACAATTATCTAGATTTGATTCTACATATCTAATTTAGATACTGGTGCACTTATTCAACATTTATCACCACATAGAAGGGAATACTGAGGTGATTTAATAGAACCTCTTCTTGCAGAAGCCTACGGTATCAGAATGTTAGCATGGTTGCACTTCAAATATCCCAAAAAGTTAGCCATTTAAAATAAAAGTCACTTCAATCTAAAGTAAGGTAGATTATAACGATCAACCTAATATATTTATCTCAGAAAATGACAGAAACTCAAAACCATCGAACTATGCAACTTTAACATCTGGACTGGAAAGAGACAGAGGGTGTGGTGGGGGTGTGGTAGTGGCGGGGCGAGTGGGGGGTGTCCCTGGGAAGCTGTGCGTCATGGATACTCTAATTTGAACGGGCACAGGCTTTGTGGTCGTGCTGGGGGTGAGTCAGCTGCATAGTGTGGTGTTGGTAAATAAGCGCTCTACCTGCTAGCCCACTGCGACTGGGACGACATGGAGAAGGTCTATTTAGACACAGGCCTCGATGCCATGTAAATAACGATAGCGCGCAGTTGCGATGGATACCCTTGTAACCCAGAGCCGTGGATCAATAATTCACCAAGAGTTGCCACTTTGCAAAAGAAAAAGAAAAATTAGAAGAAAAGAAATTAAAGGAAAGGAAAATATCAGAGTACTAGTAGAATATGCGCCGCCAGAGCACACCCCTCTACTAGTACTCTGACGATTCGGTCTGCTTTTTTTTTGCCCACTTGGCCAAGTTACTGAATATTCTACTTGCCCGAGTGGCAAAACTACTTGTCCAAGCCCAAGTCAGCCAATGAAAACTGAAATCTCCTACTGCTACTGCAGATCAGAAAAATAATGACTTGATCATTGGACAGGTCACCGAGAACTTCACGTGCCCAACGGAATAAACTAGGTGCCCCGGGCAACCCTTATTGTCCCACCTTACATAGCAATATTTAAAGTTGCATAATCTCAGTGTTTTGAGTTTCTTTTTAAGATAAATATATTAAGTAAGTTGATCAGTATAATCTACATTACTTTAGTTTGAAGTATCTGTTTTTAAAGGGTTAACTTTGGAGATGTTTGAAATGAAAACTTTGTTTAATTATTTTCAAGGGTAAAAGTGTAGCACCAAACTTCGAAAAATGCTTAATCACAGCATAAGTTGGAATTATAGCCCCTGGTCAAGTGTGTATGCAAGTATTGCAGGTATTGCAACACCTCAGGGAGTTTGACGCCCCTGCCCTGCAGAGTTGTAAACCACTGCTTTGTGGTACAGGTTCTTGACAGAACCGAAGGGTAAGGGAGCAAACCCTAAACAGAAAACCATGTCACTGTGGCAGCATTAAGGGCGGTTGATGTATGGAACTCCCAACATCTCCCGACCAGCCACTGCAGGGACAAATAGTTTTGCGCCTGTCTTGACATGTTCTTGCCGGTGTGAAACCTCTATTTGCTCCCCGAGAGAGTGCCGCTGGTAACTTGCAAAAGCCAGCAGCACTTCAACACGTTTACAGGCAGCTTTCATGAAAAAACCTGAAGCTGAGAGACATTAAGACTGACTCATGGACATCACTCTCACAGCAGAGAGCTAAATGGAGAGTGGCAGTGAAGTAATGAAAGCAGTCTTTGTCGCATCGCGACCGACAGCATGATGATGATGATGGAAACCCAAAAGTGAAAACCTTCTAAATAATAGCAGAAAACATTCCACATAATAGCAGAATTCATGTTCATATGAATGTTTGTAAACATGTTGTGTATCAGAGTTGAATAAAAGCTATTTCACTTTTTAATGTTGATCTCATACAAATTGAGCAATATGTTAATATCACTTGGAAATCAACCACGTGTCCAGAACATCATTTTAACATATACAACAAATTCAAACAAGATTTTATTATTGATTACAGTTAAACCGACAAGATTATGTCTTACAAGAAAAATTTAGAAATGTTTGGGTAAACCGTAAATGCATGGTGTCGATGTGTAAATTTTGACATTTTCACAAAATTATTAAGAATCCTTTTTTATACATTTTGTGGGATAGATTAAAGATGTGCAGTATTACTAACATACTTTAGCGCAAAGGCAACAATAATTGTTTGACTTGCTGCCAACAAAAATTTAAAGAATGAATTATCACCATTATAAGTGTTTTGTTTTTTTTAGTGGAAAGCAAATATGTGGTTCCCTGTTTCAAAGGATAACCCAGGACCAAATCTAGTAAGTACCTTGGTTTAAAAAATTTGAACCGTTCATCAAAGTTTGCAGTTTTAATGCATAAATAGTAGTTTATGTTTATTATAAAGTGTTGACACCTTCTTTACAAGCCTTATTTCTTGGAAACTGCTCCCAATAACTTCCTTGTTTCTATAAAGTCAGGCAACTAAGCTACAATAGAGTAGAGCAAACTGAGAAAGGAGAGTGCATCGTCATCGTCAGGATGATGGAGATTGACATAGCCTACAGAGACTTCATTCAACACAATTTAACACTAACAGGAACTATAATGGTCATCGTATTGTTGTGGGGGGGGGGGGGTCGCGAAAGTGGAAAATGTTGCGCCTCGAACAGGATTCGAACCCACACTTCTTGCAATTCCGGGGGCCAGGGTGCTAACCATTACACTACTTATGCTCCCTGATGCAATCACCCTATGCACGCCCATCTGTCAATGTGGCTCCTTGCATGAAAGGTCAGTGCAGACTACTACATTCGTTCCCCTGGAATTGTTAAGTCTTTTAAATGGCTTACATCCATAAGTCATTTAATGCTCACAATTACACACTACAGAAGTGACTAAATTTAGTTGTCAAACGATGCTTGGTTGGTTGTTGGGGTTTGGCAACATTTAAGGTCATATCAGCATGGGTACAGACTTGTAACAGTACACACTCATGGTGACTGTATAGTGCTTCCCCACTGGGAGACCAGGCTGCCAGCACCACGGCCTGATATCCCACTCAGACATATTATGCTGACACTGAGTCAACCAGCCCTTGCCATATCCTAATGATGCCAAGCGCCTCGCTAGGAAGTGACAAGTATCAATTTTGTACATCATTGGTTTGACTCAATCGGGAATTGAACTCCCGATCTTCCGCATAGGAAGCCTGCGCTCTACCGATTCGGCAACCGTGTCCGGGGTTGTTGTCGAACGATTTAAAAAAAAAAAGCTGAATTCCTTATATAAAGAGAGTAGGATCTCTATATCATCAAATAAAGACGAATTTTGGAGAAACACAATAAACAAAAATTAACCAATACCGACTTAATAGCGTAGGGGCTTATCAACTGTAGTAGAGTCGGCAGGTTTCCAAGATAACAAGGAGTAAAATATGTGCACTGTTGGTAAGGTTGGTTGTTGGATTTTTACATCCTGGCAACATCTAAGGTCATATCAGGATGGGTACCGACTTATGACTGTGTGCACTCATGGTGACTTTATAGTGCTGCCCAACTTGGAAATCGGGCCACCAGCACCATGATACGATATCCCACTCAGTCACATAATCCCGCCACTAAGTTAACCAGTTCTTTCCCTAATCAGACTAGGAAGCGACAAGTATCAATTTGATATGTCATCGATTTGTCTCGACCCGGGAATCAAACTCCTGATCTCCCGCACACAAGACCCACGCTCTACCGATTCGGCCACTGCGGCCGGTCTCTGCTGCAGGTACGGAGGCAGTTCTTTCAAAAAGCTGTGAAATAGGAGTTTTAATTGTAAAAATAGAAGTTGCAGATGCGGTGCTGCGGCACCGCGACACACACAACACTATGGAGTATAGTCCATGTTGTGGGAAAAAGTACAGATGGCAGGTGAGCATGTAGACGACCCTGGCGGCGTGCGTCGGCTCATTTTGAAAGTACTTAGGCCAAAAAGAAAAACATTCACCTTTCCGGTCACAGGGGAAATTGTTTTTGGGTTAGTGGTGTTTTGGGTTGTTTTTTTTTAATTGCTTGTCAAAGCGCACACTGCACTTCCAGTTCTCAAAACGGAAATTTACACTGCAGTCACCTAATATAGTAGTTAAGGCCCTGTCACATTACGGCGTATGGCGGGAGCGTATTGAAAACGTACGTCGAAAATGGGAAAAAACTGCGCGGGATGACGTATGGTGACCTTTGGTGACCTCTCAGGTGTTTTTGAGCGTATGTGTAACCTATGAGGAGTGTACGAGGAGCGTATGAGAGCGTACTGTGACATTTTTTTACGGTTTTGAGTGGCATGTGGAGCGTATGAGGAGGGTATGAGGAGCATATGAGGAGTGTATGCGAAGCGTATGCGAGACCTATGTTATCTCTCCTCGGTCCGCCACCTGGTGGCTCCTGGGTATATAGTGCGTCGCCTTTATATACCGAGACCATAGGTCGGGGATACGCCCCCATACGCTACTCATACGCTTGGCATACGCTATGCATATGCTCCCATACGCAACTCTAGGTTCTGCATACGCCCGTGACGCAAGTTGAGCATATGAGTAGCATACGCCGGCATACCCCTAGCGTATGAGGAACGTATGCCGGTGTATGAGAAGCATATGAACCATACGCTCCCGTAGGTCGAGATTTTTTTAGCATGCACAAAAACATTTGGACGGACGGGAGAAAGCTGAAATGAAATGATGACTAACCTGTTTGAGTTGAAGCTGCTATCATTCAGAATCAAATCCATATTTATTTTGCAGAAGCTGCCACATCTCCTATATATAATGCATGCCCTACTCAATAAGGAATTGAGTCTTTAACTTGAAAGCACACCAGTAAATTCTATTATACAGAAAACAACTAAATGGATTTGTCAGTTTTTGCACCCGAACCCTTCATATTATGTATCAAATTATTATTATTATTAAAACAGGTTATTAGGTGTGATGAATGTTGGCAGGGAAGCACCTGAGGAGATCTGAATGGCTAATGGAATGCAACATATATATATGATAATGGGCTAACGACAAAATCAGGAAAATATTTTCTGAATTTTGGGGACTTCCAAGGTGACGGGAGAAGCTGGAATGGTCACAAATTTTAACCACATCGGGAAAAGAATTTGGCCAGATAAAAAAATCCGGAATTCCGGAAGATTCCCATCTATGAACATGAAGGGGTGGATGATATATTCTAGCACTCTCCACCTCCTCTCCCCCAAACCAAACAACAACCCCAAATTATAGCTGGTTAAAGGATGTTTATTCAACACCACAAAATTGTTCGGTGACCACAGTAGTCAAACCCCGTGCCGACCCATTCATGAAAAACACTGTTATGCATTATCATAATAAACTCACGTGACCAAATCGGAAACGAAACCCCTGAGGCGCCCGAAGAATAAACGTTTATAGAATTCCTCTCTGCGGAAATATTTTGCAATTTAAATTGCTATAAAATCACATTCAATTCTAAAATATAAATACAGTAAAACCTCTCTAACCGACCACCTTCACAGATCGACCACTCCCCTATATCGATCGCTTTATTTGGGTCCCAAAACGTTCGCACATACAATACCATTGTAGGAATTTAAAAAAAACTCCCATAACCGACCACCACCTTAAATGGACCATTTAAATTCGGTCCCATGGTCGGTCGATTTAGAGAGGTTATACTGTAGCAAAAAAATGAATACAGTAAATTTCAATTAAATAGTTGACCAATGGTTACTATCTGTGCCTTTGGTTTACTGCAATACAAAACTTATATATATCCTTCACCACGACCTATCAAACACTAAATATTCATTTATACATATTTTATCAGGATCACTTGGTTGCAAAGAAATGGGGAAAGATACTAAAGCCGTGTTTTCCCCTCAAAAGAGAATAGAAATGTTGATTACATCTAAATTAAATTAAACATTTGCATAATAATCGTTCAATCAGACCCATGCGACATGAACATTCTTAATAAAGAGAATATAATTGTTGATGACATAAATTATAGTAGTAAACATTTGCATAATATTAATAATAGTTCAATCGGACGCAAATTAAATGGTGGTGGTGGTGGTGGTGGTGGTGGTGGTGGTGGTGGTGGTGGTGGTGCAGACCAGACCGGGGAGAGGTGAGAGCTTTCTATACAGGGATAAAAATGGTGTTTGGTGTAAAAAAATAAGTAATTTATTATTTTTGTAATTAAGAAAAAAAGGCCAAAACATATGGTGAGGTTATCTGTAAATAATGTTGCTCCAATAATAGCATCGTTATCCTAGTAATTATTATTAGCATTATTAAAAGGGAAATCGATGGCGAATTTCCACTAATATGCAAATAGTCTCCCATAGGGTTAGCACTGTCAGGGAATTGCAGAAGATTACCGTATGTCAGGTTTCATCCACTACTCTCCCAGCACCATTCCACTGATCAGTCAGTAGAGATTATCATTGAGGAGCATTTCACTGTCCTTGTTGTGACTCTGATTAATATAGCCCATTCCACCAATTCCCCTTTCTCTCTCACATTCACAATCAAGCCCTACTTTAATGTTTGCTTGGGTTTTATATCATAGCAAGACATTGTGACCAGTGACATCACTGTCAGATGACTTGCATTTCGGAATAGTCTGCTTGGTGCTGTTTTGCATAGAAATCAGTGGAGCAATGCTTCCATTAAAATGGCAATTGCCATTACGTTCAAACTGTCCAACTCAATGGATTTCAGCCCAGTGTTTGTCTCATTGTGTGTGCCTGATCAATGCTTCAAAAGCATTATAATAGATCAATAAATAAAGCAGCAGGGATGAAAGTGCTCTCTGGGGGAAAAAAAGCGGAAATGCTGATTTTCTCCCATAGGTTTAGCATTGTCAGAGAATGGCGGAAAATTCCTGGAAGTCGGGTTTCATATAATATATATATTGGTATACGCTGAAAGTGCTGCACAGTTTGAAGCATGTATTAGTAGTGTACGCTGATAGTGATGCGACACTTGGAGCATTTATTAATATTAGTAGTGTACGCTGATAGTGCTGCGGCGTCAGCACCAATTATTAGTATACGCTGATGGTCCTACGAGATTGAAAAATCCAGGAAATCCGCGAAATCGCGGAGATCTTTCATCCCTGAAGCAGGATCGATAGGATGACCCCACACGTTCACAGATGGACACTCTACCACCTTAGCTACACCTCGTTCCCCCTCCATGAAAAGAAATCGCAGTAATACTGCTAATGTTGTTGCTGTGTTAATGCAGTGCTTTTATCACTTTGTAGTTCCAAAAAGTATATATAAATACGATACTGGGTAAGTGTGACATTGATGATATGGACACCGGAGGTCAAACCCCACTGAAAATCAATCAATCATTCACATTTACTTCAAGAAAATTAGTTACCATGTCAAATAGACAATATCCTAGCAAAAAATAAATAAAAATTAAGTTCATTATTATTCACCATATTCCTTTAATTCACTGTTTGAAGTAATGTTCATCACAAAACTGACATGAACAGACATTTTTTTTTAAATTGCATTATTTCAAGAACAATGAAAAGCTATGCTAAAAAAAAAACATTGGATTGTTATTGCAATGTATAAAGTCATTGAAACTGAAACAAAACATGGTGATTTTATTTATGTTATGTGTGTCTTTAAATGTTTGCCACCATGACAGACACGCTACATCTTTAGGTCACTAGGTTCTTTTATATGCCTCCTGCACCCACGATGACTGCATCATGAGTTCTTAATGACTAGAAATTGCCTATTCAATATTACCAGTCAGAAATGTCATGTTTTTGGTTACCATTTTGGTGGTTTTTTAGAAGAAAAATGTCCATAACATCTTAAGTTTTTAAATAAACACTAACCAAGTTGCCTGAGGTATGTCTCCTATACCTAAACGATATGTTAGACAAAAGATAAGTGTTATTAACGCACAGATGGTCGTGCTAACACAACATGAAATGTAGGTGTCTGCATTCTCTCCAGTGAGCAGGAGGGGTACACAAACTTATGGAACTTGAAAACACCAGTGCGGATATTCAGATCGTCATGAAACATCACATATTGAAAGTTAAGACATTAAAAAATTGCTTTTTCCAGGGAAAAAAATAGTCTGTCATGTTTCATGAGTGTACTAATGTACAATTATGTAGCGAAAATTAACTTCAACTTCAGAAAACTGTAGTTCTGTCAATTCTCTTAGGATGTTGATCAAACATAAACTAATATCTGTGCAATTGGGAGCGGTTGCTTAATCCAAAAGTTTCATTATATGTATTATGTTCTTTATAATTCTCTAACTTGAGACCTAAAACTTATAATATAACTTATTAGCCGAGAGATGCGGATTATACTTTCAGAGCAGAACAGCGTCTAGCTGACCTGGGTAAGTGTCCACATGTCAACATAACTGAGGGCGGTCTTTAGTGCTGACTCACCACAACAGTCAACAGTCAACTGCTTGACTACAAATACACTAGGGTTCTTCTTCAGTGCTGGTCCTAAAAAGGGGGAATCGGAGGTAAAAACTGAAATATGTTACAGCCTATCCCAATTAGAGTGTTATAAGTTTCCTTATGTAAAAAAAAATATTGTGATGACTTAAAGGATGAAGATGACAACAGGTGAACACGCGTTTCTTCTTCATCGATGTGTGACACTCCACAGTAATAGCATCATAGCACAACATCCTGTTTATGACTTGATGCCACATCATCAGTAGGTGTGTAGATACCCACGCCATATTTGAAAATCATGGTGAGAAGAGATTTGATCCATTGTTGGATTTTGTATCACGAAATAAATTTTCACCATAACGCATGTTTCATGCGTGACACAAAGTTTTTATTGCACTTTTAATGCATTTTAGGAAATAATATGATAACTTTTGTGTTCAGAACTAGGCATCTATGATGCTATGCTATTTATATATATGCAGGGTTTTTCCTGGTTTGCATGGTTGGATATTGTGAAAATTGAAGGTGAACATGTGTTTCATGATGTGACACCTTGTGAAACATGCGTTATGCTCACTTTCAAGCATCGTTGTTTTACACAGAGACACTCAACAGTCCTAAAATTAGCTTTCTGACATGTTTGCATGTTACTACTTTGCAAATAAACTAGCTATGTTTGAATATTTTGGTCTGCTATGAAGTAGCTTCCAACACAAGCAGTAGAGTATCACCATTCCCATTTTGAACTGTCATATTTGCATGACAAATGAATCTATTTTTGCAATAAAAAATCAACCAAACATTTCCCCCGAATAAATTGCTCTCATTGCTTCTTTGGGGTATAATGTAAGGACTTGTCTTCATTTGGTATGAAAAGGAGAATTAATTTAGAAGAAAACAGTTACAATGTGAGGGACCAACCAATTACGACCAGACTGAAGAAGAACCCACTAGACTAAGTCATAAATAATGCAAAGAAACTAGCTAGTAGCAAAATATACAAACTGAATGGATCTATTCGATCCTGACCTATTTGGATATTTAGATATTTAGATTTGTTGTGGTTATGTTAACCCATTTTGTTTATAACTATCCATGTTTTACATGGATGCTCTATATTTATATTAAAACATATTGGAATAAATTGTTGTAAAAAACCAAAACATTCCTACACAAGTACAATAACCACAAACTCTGTCATATCAAAAACGGAAATGCAATTGTTGCAACAGTAAAAAGATGATGCACACTGACTTAGCTAAGTCTTTTCAGTTAATGTCTAGATTAAAACAACGAAATTCCACATGTTAACATTTTATTATTATTATTACAAGTTCTTTTAAAGATGCTGCAGGAACATATATGTATGTATTGGTCACTCTCCTGAAAACTGGTCAGCATGGGATGGGAATTTTAAAAATTTTTTTTTAAACGTCCTACTTATTTTTGTCCTTATACTTTTCATATTAATGTTCAGATTTGATGCAAGAAATACGGGAAATAAATAAACCCTGTGTAACTTTGGTCTTTTCAGTTATGAAGTGTTTTTGTACAAAAAACAACCCATTTTACAGTCAGCCATTTGTAACATGACATATGGGGCATGGTTGGATCCTTACTAGCATCTTGTTTGTTTGTTGTTGTTTTATGTCCTAGCAACATCTAAGGTCATATCAGGACGGGTACCGACTTGTGACAGTGCGCACTCATGGCGACTTTATAGTGCTGTCCCACTGGGAAACCAGGCCCGGGGGGGCCCGGGCCAGCATGCAGGACCTGATATCCCATTCAGTCACATTATCCTGACACTGAGCACACCAGTCCTTGCCCTGTCCTAATAACGCCGAGCGCCTGCCTAGGAAGCAACAAGTATCAATTTTAAGTCATTGGTTTGACTCGACCAGGGTTCGAACCCACGACCTACCAGCACGGGAGACGGCCATCCCGTCTGGTTGTATTGCATTGATATATCAAACAAAACAGTTCCCAAATCAAAAGGAAGAATTTATTAACAATAACATGTATGCATGTTTAAATTTACAATTTTTTTATTTGATATCTTCAGAAATAATGTGACAAATTCCCGTCACAAATGTAACCAGTGGTGCCTGGATGCCACACAAATATTGTACACCAATTATTCGGTGAATAAAGCATGGCTGGGAATTACTTAAATCAATATATAAGCACTACATATTTCTGCATATTATGCCATGATTAATGTCTTTCTTAGTGTAAAATTATTTAATTCTGCTTATATTTTGAATAAGCAGACTATGTGGTGCCTGAAAAAATGTGTTATGTCTGAGCAACACGTGTGATGCTGCCAGATGACATAGCTTAATCATGGACTATATCTTTATTTTTGATCTCATCAATTTATATTTTACATAGATGTAAAGGGGAGATTTCCAGCTTTCATTTGCAACCAAATTTGTGTTTAAATATAAATATTAGATTTTAACTCTCCATGTGACACTTCTGGCCAGTTTCCAGGATAGTGACCCATATGGATATGTGTGGGTTTTTTTCTAATAAAAAAAAACTCTCAATAATCTAGATGGGACATATTCAATTGTCAAATAAAGTATTAGATTGAAAGTAACAAAGAATGAGGGAGGGGGGGGGGGGGGGTCATGGAAAAATGTATTTAACCCCAATGCATTCATTGTCACCAAAAAGTCACTGTCTGTCGTAAGGGTCCGTACAATGGGTTTTTATTGTGTTTTTTTTAAATTACTGTTTCAGTTTAATGTACAATTAAAACTTATTCACAGGAGATCAATTATTATTACGCTACCCAGTACCCTACTACCAGAGGAAAGAAACGAAAATGAGGAAGGAGGCGACCTTCTTAAGGAGCCAAGACTCGGCCTGTACAGATATAGATCCCATCAAGGCATGCAATATATGTTTGTTGTTGTTTTCGGCCAACATTCCCTGCTTGAAAAAGGATTACTTCAGTTTGAGTTTCCTCCGTGACCATTGTAGGGTCAGGAGGCTGCACTGTTTGTGTGGAAATCTCTACTTGTTCCCTTGTTTCGGGAACTGGGGCTTGGGAACGAAATCCCTCTTGTAGCCGCGGTTGTCGTTCCAGTTTGAGGCCGGCCTGTCGCCTCGGCCCCTTCCTCGCTGGTTGAACTGGAAGGACGGTCCGCCCCTGAACGGCCTTCCTCCTCTGCGGAATCGAAAATCCGTCCTAGACTTTCTGAACCCTGCTGGGTTTTGGAAGCGACGACTCTTTGCTTCAGTGTTTTTAGCACTCTTGTAGTCGACCTCTACCTGTTTGTACAGGTAAGCTAGCTGACCCCCAAACATCTTGGATTTATCAAGCGGTTTGCTCTTGATAGGGGTAGGTCCGGAATACACGGTGTATTCCTTACCATCATGGTCCGTTACCTTGTTAGAGCGGGCAACCTCTTTTCCGGCATCTGTGGTGACCGATTTGAAAACGTTTTCAAATCTCCGATGGGTCATGTAGTTACTAGCGGCTGCTAACAAAGCTATGCCCCGGTCCATAACCCGCGCCAAAGACGAGAACTTGTTCTCTGTCTGCATCCTGTTAGCCACAGGGATAACAGACGTCAAGGCACCCAAAACTGCCTTATGGATAAGGCAGAGGGAAGTTTCATAACGACGGCGTTCGTCGGAAAGATGAATGCCGGAATCCATCTCTTTGAAAACCGAAGCAGGAATGCCCTTAACTCCTGAAATCTGCTCAGTCAACTTGTTGATGACTTCGATCGGTTTAAACGTAGTGAAATGGCTATTCACCGTTTTGCGCATCATGGTAGTGGTGCGCACTTTCTGAGCTTTCTTTTTGACAATTTTCTTGCCAGCTTTAACGCCTATTTTGGCGTAGACACCCGCTCGTTCCGTGTCGGAATCCGACTCGGTGGAAGAAGAGTCGGACGACGAGTCTGAAGAAGAGTACTTCTTCTTCTTCTTCTTCTTTTTGGACTTTTTGGAGCGCTTAGAGTTCGCTTTCTTTGTGAACTCGTCACCAGAACTGCTCACTGGGCGGCGTTTCTTGCCCCGCGCTTTCGGTTTCGGAACCTCAGGTGCCGAAAGCGTGTCCTCTTCGTCCTCAGAAAAGTCTTCCCAATCCTCATCAGGGATTTGGGAAGGATCTGGAAAGGTCTGCGCCTGGAAAAAGCGCATCTTCTCCTCCATCATCTCCGCCATTTTCGCCTCACACCCCACTGGTTGAGGGGCGTGATCACTGTCTTGATCCGAGGCATGAGCCCCAGGATGTGGGGACGGC